>JAODTR010016592.1:0-26099 GCA_025399935.1 Amblyopsis rosae
CAGACAACACAGCTCTCAGGATCATAGGGACACACAAACCTCTCCACCACGATAAGGTGATGGTTCCCGGAGAGGACCTATCTTCACAACATAGCAAAACTCTGGCAATAGTTGTGTAGTTAATTAAAATTAATAAGTAGGGATGCACCGATATATCGTCCATATATTATTTACTGCGATTGGTCCCGGCCTATTGGCAAATACTATAACGTGACATTCACCAATGGCAGTGGACAAGGTTTTCTGTTTTGCATCAATTTTGTGCTGGCTAAATGCTACATTGGATCCAATAGGTGGAACTACGATACCACCCATAACAGCCACTGGCTGGACACTGGCATGGTTTAAGATTGCGACGGTGCTGAAAACTGATAAAATGTGTTGGGAGTATTTAAGCCACGTTATTTTAGTATTGTATCGGCCCAGAATTTAACAACCGGTGCATCCCCAGAACTAAGGTATGTAAGGTAATAAGGTATTAAGTGGTGCTGGCTTCACTCTCAGGCTGCCTGTGGATGATGCCTTGGGAAAACAGCTGGTTGCCGAGGTGACCCACACAGGGAAGAAAAAGGAGGCTGCCGTCCAGTGTTGCTTGGAGGCGTGTCGTATCCTGGAGGCCAGAGGGGTGCTGAGGCAGGAAGCGGGTGAGTGTCACATGACTTCTGTGAGAGGCTGCAGTGTGCTCCTCATAGAAGCGGAGTGCCTTACGTTCTGCTGCTGAACCGGCTCTCCTACTGCCCGCACAGTGTCCCGCAAGCGCAAGAAAAAGAACTGGGAAGACGAGGACTACTACGACAGCGACGACGACACCTTTCTGGATCGGACCGGCGCCGTGGAGAAGAAGAGGCAGGAGCGCATGAAGAAGGCGGGCAAGCTTGAGGAGCGTCCCGACACCTACGATTCATTGGTAACCACGACGACTCCTCTCCTTGTGGGGCGTTTGAATGACGTTTGCCACCGTCTCTCGTCCCTTTGCGTCATGCGAAGTGTTGTCGCCGTAGGTGGCCAAATTGGCGAAGGTGGAGATGGATCTAGCAGAGACCCAGAACAAGCTCAACGATGGAGGGAGAGGTGAGTTGTAGAGTTAGTGCACCTCCGTGTATACGGTGTGGACCAACGCTAAACTAAACCTCTATACGTTTCCCGTCGTCCTCCACTAGACGCGTCCGATTCCTCTGCTGAGGACCCGCTTGACGCCTTCATGAGCGCGGTGCGGAGCGAGGCGGCGGTGGACGCCGTGGAGCGCAGGAGGCTTCACGTGCATGTGGCTGATCTCCGCAAGGAGGCCCAGCGGCTCCGCACACTGGTGGAGCTCACGCGGCCTGCTCAGATGCCCTCACTGCAGCCAAGGTCCGGACACACAATGTGCACGCTCGCACGCACGCACGCGCACACACAATATTCTGGTTGGGTACCTTATTCTGAAAAGTGCCCTTATTTTGAAAGCACTGTTTACACGTTCCTAAAACTGAATAAGGCATTATTTAAATAAATTATTTATTTATTATTCTAATATACTGTATCCATATTCTGAATCTCAGTGTTAGTCCAATTGAATGTAGTTGCTGTTGGTATCCCTGAGAGATGACAGATGTATATGATGCTCTTGGAATCCCTAATATTGTCTGGGATCTTTCAATAGTTTCTGATCTCAATCTGACAGACTGGGTTAGTTGTGGTAGTGTCGTATTTAAAAGGTTAAAGGTGAATACTGCAGACGTGGGAGAAGGTGGTTTGGCATGGATTAACTACATTAGCAACATGATACGCTTAGTTTGAAAGTGTGTATCCTAAATGGATGTGAGCAGGTCTGAAAGCGGTGCCTCGGACTCCCAGAAACCTAAGAAGACCTTACCATTGTTTGGGGCCATGAAGGGTGGCAGCAAGTTCAAACTGAAGACTGGCACTATTGGGGTTGGTACACTGACAGACAAATACAGTATATGCTGTATATACAGTATTGTAGTTTTATAGTTCCCAAATGTCTTTACATAGGAAACCCTGGTATCCAAAATGTAATTATTTTAATGGAATACAGGGATACTTGCAATGTTTATCATACAATGTTTTCCATCACTGTCACTACTCTGCCTCTCACCTGACGGTGGGTGTCATTCTCTCTTTTAGAAGTTGCCCCCTAAGCGCCCTGACTTGCCCATAGAGGTCTTCAGCATGAAGGAGCTCCCGCCAGATGGTGAGGAAGAGGAGGATGATGAGGACGAGGGCCCGTCAACCACAGAACACGATATTGAAGATGGTGACTGTAATGCCGAACAGCAGCCTGTTGCCCAGGAGAGCTTTGCCTCACTGCCCCACGAGCACAAAGGTAGACTACAGTGACAATAAATGATCATTTCAAATGTTTAGCGTTGATTATTATAAACAGGGTTATCCAGTAGTTGCATTATACAATTGAAAACCAATATACATGTAAAGTGTGCCTCTGGGTGGCAGTAGTGTATAGCAGTGCACCTATAGTAAGTGTTATTGAGCTACAGTATGCTTTAACAGCCACTATTAGTAAAATAATGAGCCAGCTTTTACAGGTAGTGTGTGGGACACAGCAGAGGCTAGCTGCACCTAGATCCACCTACTTGACAGGAGAGGTATTTTGGTTGACATGCATGAAGACTAACTACATAACTTAATTGGCAAGTAGGATGTTTACCATGTACCAAGGAATTAGTTGGTAAATGTACTGATTTGATTCTGGCTGAATGCAGGTCTTGTAAATCTGTTAAATAAGTATGCTGTGGTCACTGCTTAAAATGCATTGGGAAAACTGAAACGAGTAAATAAAGCACCGCACTAGCATCGCAATGGAATGATTGATACAGGCTTGTGAGTGACAATACTAACAGCCAAAGAAAGGACAGTACCACTTCCCGAGAGTGCTCTCGAGCTTACAGGGGTCTATGAATCAGACATTCATCACAGAGTGGATTATGTGACGTGGTGCTAATGGACGGAAGAGGCTGAGAATAGAAAAGAATATGATCATACGCTCTAGTTATTTAACATGATTTATACTGCCACAATATATAGCAAAGTTTTTGTTGTTGTTGTTGTTGAATTCTGCTTTCTGATTCCAGTCTTTCAAAACTGTCATTTGTGTTATGCCATATTAGACCAGAAGAACACACTAGCAGCAGATGAGGATTCTGCTGAAGGTCTGAAGGAGGTTCCACACAAGAGCCTCAGGCAGGTCTCTGCCCCGTCGAGTCTTGGTAGGGGGTTGTGATGTGATTTACACTATTGTGTCATGTGTCATTGCATCATAAGTTTTATGCTTATTTCAGTGACACCCGTATATTTGCCCCTACCTTCCTGTAGACCCAGCAGCTCAGCCTAGTCCCAGTCCCAAAAAGTGTGGCAAGAAGAAAGTCATCGGCTCCAACAGGGTAAGACCTCCAAATCAACCATGGACATTTAAAGGCAGGGTTAGTCATTTGATGTGAACTTCAAGCTCACATCAAAACAGAATTCCTCAAACGCATTGCGAAGCCTAGGGCATTGTTGTTACTAGCAGTGTTCGCCACTTGGTTTATGTTCCCATTTATGCAGCCAGGGCTGTGTAGAAGTACCAGATTATGTTTTCAGCACGCACAGAGAACGGTAAAATAGCTAAATGCAAGGAGATAATTTGGAGAATTTCTCCAAAAGTGTATTATCTTACAATAGCTAACTATATATTTTAATGGTATATTGCAATGTAAAAATAAATACATACAAATACCAACTCATATTGTACTCTCTACAGCCTCCAGTGCCTCTCTCAACGCAGTATCCAGAAGACGACCCTGATTACTGTGTGTGGATGCCACCTTCAGGTATAAACCACTATGTTTCAAAATCAGCACCAAGATAATCTCTGTTTTTAATACCTGAAAGCCAGATACAAAAGGTTTCTCCAAAACTATTGAATACATTGGCTGTTTAAAAGTCCGGTATGAGTCATGTAGTACGGTACTAGTGATGCAGGTCAGCAAATGTCGCATCTGATTGCCTTTACTAGATAGAGGATTCAATTGCCATTGTGAGAAACCGAGTACTTGAAAGGATAGAACAGGCAAGCTCCAAGGTTAGCCTCATACGCTCAGTTGAATTACACAATGTCCTTCATCAGAGAAATAATTTTCCCTCCCACTCAATGCGACTGATGTTCCTGGCCTAGTGGGCAAAGAGAGTTGGGGGTGGGAGAACTGGAAGTAAACAGGCTTTTATGGGCCATTTGTGCAAAAGGGAGAGATATAGCCCCATTTTCATCACTCGCCAAGGAGATCAAAGTCAGTTTAAAATGATGAGATTAGCTGGAGTGTAACACTTTGGAGAGGCTGCCAAAAGCAGTTTGGATTCAGGGCCAAAACTCACTATGCTTGGCCCCTCATTTGGGACTGTAATTGATGTGACGACGGGGCTTGCGTGCAGGGAAGACTGTGTGCTAACGGTGTGTTTCTGGCACAACAGCAGAAACATAATGTACCATTCGGGGAGTATTGGCGTGACGTTTCTGTCCCACCACTTCTGTTATGTCTTAGGCTCAGCACACACGATTGCACAGAACATCCAAATCAAAATATGACTTGCATAAACCTTTGCATTCATAGGTCAGTCTGGAGATGGACGTACCCACTTAAATGACAAGTATGGCTACTAGCTTACGAGAGCAGAGTGATGTCCATCTCGCCATGCTTCGCCCGCCAGTGTCATGACAACCTGTCACGGTTCAACTACTGTATTTGTCCACATACCAGCAACATCAAGGCCTTCGGATACTGCTTGACACGGCAGATAGACTCAATGTGGTCCGTGACAGACATCACAACTAAATTGGAAGGGTTTTGGCGATATGTAGAGGCAAAGATAAACCGGGCGTCATAAAACGTGGGACTTCATCCATTCGTTTTTCTGTATATGACTGTACTTGTGTATTTGCAGACTGCGATTGCAGGTAATCGGAATTCAGTTAGTGGGAGGAACCATCTATTTGGTGTCTACACACTGCAATAGGCCATGCTAGTACTTCTCATCCCCAAAAAAAGAATAACTGTAGGTGGACCTTCTCCCTTTTCTTTGATTGTACCAGTCTTGTGTATCACCAAGGTATTTTCTGGTGTTTGGCTGCTCCTTGGCTTCAGTCGATTGATCTGTTTCAAACGAGATTGTTCAGGTAGGGGGCAGAAAGAGAGAGAAAGCTCTGGCTACCTGGAATGTTTGATGACATACTGGATGTATAATGCAAGCTAAATGTTTGTGAATGCATGCAAAGCTTCCGTACTTCTGAAAAGATCAGATTTTTAACGAGGTTGTCGTTAGTGACTCAGCCACTTGGTTGTGTGCGTATGCGGTTACATAAAGCAGGATATCACTGCCTCTGAAATCCCACACAGCAGTTCATGTTCTTCCCTTTCCACTGGTCTTTCATCCTCTCTTCTGTTGACCTTTCAAATCACAGCACAGCTGCGGGGACCAGAGGGTTCAGTATGTGTGAGCCTATTAAATAAATGTGTTTGTGTGTTTTCTTACATATATTTGTATAATAAAATAATGTGTACATAAGCATCGGGTTGTGGACTTTTATTTTACACATTCAATTTGGCATATTTCGTTTTATTTCAATTGTTTTCATTCAACATAGACTATGTTGTCATACTGTATTGCACAAGCCCGTCTATCTTTCACTACTAGGCTCATCGCACTATGAAGTCAGTGCTACTGACGTCAGACACACATTCATAGGCCATTTCTCAATCTGGCAGGAAGAAGCATCCGGACTTGGCTGTGGTTGTTTGGTGTGATGTTCTGCGTTGTTACCTAGTAGTGATAAAATATAAGAATCCATCATTTCTGGCTGCACTCAGATAACAGACAAGACCAGTCTTCATTTTGGTAACAGGCAAACAGAAGCTCACAGGGCTTTTCCACAATTTGGTATATTAAACTGACAAACTGTTTTGATATTTTTAATACCTGGGTTTAAAAAAACTAGCAGAATTATGCCTAGAGGACAGTCTCACTTGCTATAAAATAGCCATATGGACTTGTTTATTACAATAGGAAAATCTAAAATTACAATATTCATCACTTTATCTTTCATTTTTTACTGTTCAAGTAAACTGGTTATAATTGAGGTTAAACATAATGTCCTCAAATGTGTGGTCATAGAGGGACAATATAAAGCAACATAAAATATTACCAAACTGTTGATACAAATAATTAAAAAAGTAATCCTAAGCAAGAGGCCACAGGGCATTTATTGGTTCATTTTATGAAACAATTAAGAGACATGTCACAATGCTACATTCACTCCAGTGACTCTTGATTACAGTGGTGATATTGTGTTTGATTAACACAGCCAACAAAGGATACATTCATATGAAGTAGGTCATCGTATTTTGGAGCCAAAATCTTTCTCTCACTCTGCTCTAAAGCCATCATCACTAGCAACTGTCGAGCTTGATATTAACAATACATTCATCCGAACAGGAATGTCAGTTCAAGGCATCAATACACATTTGAAAAACCTATTTCATTGGCCCTCTTCTATCCAGAATAAAACACATGTACTCTATGCATGACAAAGCACATACTGTACAGTATTTACTTAGTTGCCATATTATTCTTGTACATCTTTAGACATAAATCTCTTTTCTGCAAAACACAGTTGGGTTCATGCAGGGAAAGAAGACACAGGTACTTGATTTTGACCCTGGGTCTGTGGTCACTGCCAAATGTGTTAATAATGTACATCAACATGTTTGACTGTTCACCTCTACGGTCGTACATTGTTTCATCTCACCGTGACCTATAGATTGAAACAACAATGATAAGATGCCAGGGGGACAATAACTGCCATTTTACCAAAACATTACAAGGTATCCAAAAGGTCATATCAGAGGAGGAAATCACCTTCTGATTGTCTCGCATGCGCGTCCCTTGAACGTTTCCGACCTGTCCTTCGAGCCAATCTTGTCCCATTTGTATCTCTTGTCAGCGTGTCTGCCATTCCTACTCCACTAAGCGTGTGTTTGACTGACAGCTGTAGATATACAACATTTCACAACAACACAAACCCTGATGTTGTTGTGTCTGAGGGCCATTCTAGCGTGACCCTGTGAAACCACGAGGTGAGCAACGATCCAGTGTGACAGCCTAAATGCAGGGTTACCTGAGGGTGCAGCGATTGTGACCGCTCAGCACTGTCAAACGTCTTCCCTGCGTTGCTACGCGACTGGTCAGTGTCTCCTTGGCCTCATTGCAGAAGCCATGATAATTAAGCAACAGTCTTGGAATGGTAATATTATTATTAAGGAGAGGAGTGTCTCACTTAAGTCCTTACACCACGGAGGGGTCCTCGGATTGGTTCAATGGGCTGCATGGGGGAGCCGTGCTCAAGGAACGGAAGGCAAAGATGGATGGATCATACGCGTACCGGGGCGAGGGGCGAGCGCCAGTTAAACTCTAGACAGAGAGAAAAAGAGAGTTCCCATTTAATAGTGCTTTGTCATGAACTAAATAAACAGCCGCCCCTACAATGTTAACACACATATTTCAGTTTCATCTTGGTACTGTTTATGGTTGTATGTGAGAAATCAGACTGGACAGATGCTCTTCATTGTACGGTTTCAGTGACATTAATGCTGTTCCACTGGCAGGGCCAGGCCCATAGGCAGAACTTCAGGCTTAACAAGCCCTCTATCTAAAATTAGCCCTGGTCATTTCCCTCCCAACAGAAGACTAGAGGAAATGACTTTGTGTGATTTGGCAGTGAGGCAGCACTTTCTCCAGCCCCTGCTGAGAGAGAGTGAACCTTTAACAAGGTTGGCTGTGAGCGATAGGGACCTTAAGATAGATTGTCTCACAGTATTCCGGATCTAACCCTACAGGTTTGACATCAAATGACATCGAGAGTGTGTGCGTGCCTGTGTGTGCACAGTTATGCTATCCTTCCATTTACCAACCCTCTCAGCAGAGGAAGCTTCCTACTGTAGCTTTATGTCAGCACAAACTGGGTCATTGTAACTGCAGTACCACACACCCTTGGAGTGGTGAAAAGCTGCCCACTATTATAGGAAAACTACCTAGCCACAACAACCCTTAGAAATAAGGCCTTATTGAGGTGTTACTCTTATGCCACTCTTCAGGGAATAAAGTCTGACAGCTGGGTCATGGTTGCATGGCAACAATTCCCATTATCACTTTATGGTGTTTAATAAATACCCAGATAGACCAACAGCCTTGTACACAGGCTTAACCCAGGCTTCTGAAGTAGTGAAGAAGACAGATGTCAGCACAGGGACAAGTTATAGATGTGACTGTGTTAAGATGTTCTCCATATGGTTAATGTAAGTCGGCTCAGTTGGAGGTGTGTGTGTGTGGGGAGGGGGGTGCACATACTTTAATATATGGTCCCGACCCATATGTGCCATAAGAATGTTTGTAACAGTGCTTTTTTTACGCAGATGATGGATGTTTATTTCACATGGGTAATCACCTAAAGGCTTTCAACATTTCATAGTCATAACCTTGTTAGGGGTTTGATTATTTATATGTTTGATGTAATGTATTCATACACACGGGACACAACACAGGCATGCTTGCTGTTAGTGTGAAAGTAATGAAAACTCCTAACCAGTTGTATAAAAACATTATGTGTGCATTCAATAATAAGGTAGGTTGTAAAGGTACAAATAATATTGTGATGTAGACTCATATATTGTGATTGATTCTCAGATTTCCACATTTGTATTAATTGGCCCTCCCCACTTTCTATTCACCTCTAAACATTGATCAGCTCAGTAGTTCTGCATCTGTTTAGCCATTAACAGCCACCCTGTAACATTGCATTTCATCCCAGCCTCTTCACTAAGATGGGCCTCAATCACTTCTCCCCTGGCCTGCCCCAACCCCCTTCCCCTAAAATCTGTCTCCTGGATCTGGTGTCCCTCCTTGGACTCCAGCCAGGAAGCTGAGGAGTTGAAATGTAACAGAGGAGACCAGAGAGAGGCCAGGGGAAGACATATTGATGGACAGGAAAAGGGAGATAGGGTGGATCATAGCACTGAACGATGGGTAAACCACAGCCAACCCCTCAGAGGCCCAGGGGCCCCAAATGCCTCTTGGATCCTCAGAGCTGCAGCCAGTACCTGCAGACGTCATGGACAATAGCAACCCCTCCACCAACTAAACTAGCCAGACTAGCTAAAAAACAATAGCTGTGCATGTATCAGTGGACCTATACTGTAAAGAGATTCATCCTGGGGAACTGCACAACACAACGTGTCATGCTCCTTCATCTCTCCCTGCAACTGCCATTTCTTTCTTTAAAAAGTTAATCGCATGTGCTGTATTCTATGACATACATTAGCTTGAGAACGGTAGCAGTGGAGTAGCCGTAAATATACAGTACGTTTCTGTCTGTGCATGCGTAAACAAGTGTGTCACTGGCTTCAGCTGACACTATCCCACACAACGTGATAATAACGTCACTTTTCTCACCACGCTGGGCCTCCTTCTGGAGTGTCCTGCATTGTGCCAAGGCTCAGAGACTCGTTCCAACTGACTGTAGCTCCCCAACTAGCTTCCCTTGTCCACTACAAACAGAATCAGACAGATAGGGCATATGCAGAGGCCACCCTGGGTTGGTAACATTTGAAAACGTGTAGAGATTTGATCTAAAAGCAAAAATCTTATATTTCTATCTTATTTTACTAATTGTCTGAAGCAAATTATGTCAGTTATTTGTGCACACACACAAAATATTTTAAAGCGTCATTCTGTCACTAGCGCAATGGAGCAAACAGTGTTACCAGATGCTGACCCAGCATGCACTTGGATGGATATCAAGGTTCTGGCCACCACACAGACTGGACTGTTCATGGGGGCCAAGCAACCTAGCAACCTTACCGCTACTGTAATGGACACGTTATCTACTCTATTGTTCTGAATAAAAGGAAAGTGACTTCATGTGTGAATGTGTGTATGTCCACTGCAGATAACGTAAAAGTGACATAAATACAATGTACAATACAACAAGCTAAAGCAGATATGAATGGAACATTAACAAGTTAAAGTAAAGAAACTCACCCGACTCTTTATAGTGCGCGTTTTCCCTCCACAGTTCTTTTTCAGCAACATTTTCTGCAAAAGAAGAGAACAAAAATGTAAGTTAGCTATAATAATAGTAGTACATGTGCTTTGTGTGACTGCATACCTAAGTATTCCTGCCATTGGTGTTCTATGCACACTCCTATAATGTTTTGAACTTCTCACTCAAACTACACATTGGATCTTCATCATCACCATGGCTTTGCTCTTACGTGTAAACAAACGCACATATGCAGTTAAACATCTGTCTGAGATGTGTGTCTGCCTTCACTGCAATGTGCAAAACCCGTCAATGTTTTGGCATTTGTGGTTACATGAGTACATCGCTGTTATTCCAACAGTATCTTTGGAATCCCATGTCGTCACCATAAACCTTTGAGCAATTCCCACATGAACCCCCGAATGAGACTCAAAACTGCGCATTGGATTCAATTAGAGCCCCAATCAGAATCCAGGATCTGGGAAGTGAAACAAATCCAGCTGCCTTGCAAAACTAAACTGAGCGAGCGGTTAATGAGACTTGTGCAATATCCTGTCCAACGCTTCCCTCCACATCCACGCAGCCTGGGCCATTCTCATGAACAGTGGGGGTGGATGGACCTCACAATCACTGAATTGTCTGGGGAACGGGAGGTAGCTTCTGAGGGGGAAGGGAGCGATGGGAAGAATGGAAACACAAGACTCCTGCTGTTGAGGAGTTGTTGAGTCGGTGTGCACTTGCCCCTGTGCCCCTCCAACACACCCACATGCACAGACACAGTGACGCACGCATGCATGCACACACACACACACACACACACAAACACACACTCTCAACAATGACCATACAGTCCATCTGAGTGAATCTCATTAACGGACATTGCTCTAGTTTTGCTCAGCATTTCAAATAGCAAACAGCTGGTTTCCAACATGTCTAGAGCCGTGCGTAAACGGGAATCTTCATCTGCTGTGAACACGTAGTGGAGAAAATGCAGCTAATATACAACAACGTATTCCTTCTCAACCTTTAGATTCGGGATCAAACGCGAGTCCAAGAAATGTGCAAAATGATCAGTGAGACAGACATCTGCCACACAAACTGTAGTCCATCCATGATAAAAAGGATTAGCATGCATGACAGATTAGTAAAAACTGGGAGAAAACAAACCCTGACCCTGCCCTGAAGTGTATTATGCGATAAACAAACAAATCCCGGAGGTTGCGTCTTATGCAAGTCACACGTTTGCACTGAATGCTTGCCAATGGCCGTCTTTGGCCAGCACAGTGGATCCCAAAGTATTGTTCTGGTCCCATGAAGCTCAGAAACACACAAACTATAATCTCACTATTTCATTCCTCATGAGAAACACAGTAAAGATAAATGAATACCTTTCTTTTGACAAAAGCCATCATATGAACACCACATGGACACAGAATGAGTTGGTCACAAAAAACTAATAAAACAATCTAATGCTCATTGGTGCAAAATCCACCGCATGAAAATCTGAGACCAGTTTCACCATGGCCCTAGATCACAGTGATAGGCTATGGTGTCCTGCTACTACTACAACAAATATCTCATTAGCCTGTTAGCATGTTTATTGCATTTGCACTCCATTCTTTGCTTTCATAGTACCTGCGGTCAAAAAAATTCAGAAGCTCTATGGGAGCTCTATGGGAGCTCTATGGGAGGGAGATGTCTAGTTAAAGGGTTAATGGTACCAGCCATGGCTGCTAGCTACCTCAGTAGGCCTCCTATTGTATTCCCTCCCACACCTCCCATTCCACTTGACTGAATGTGCACGCACAGGCACACAGGGAAACACTCACATACATTGACACTGCAACAAACTGATGTGAACGCAGACAGACACACCCCACGAGACAGACAGAAATAGACACAATGTAGATGGATAAACAGACAGCCAGACACGTGAATTATGTTCCCGATACCCATCTCTCATGTCTATCTGGACATCTGGATCACCGAAACTCGCTGATTAACCTGAACAAATGCACACGCGCAGCATTTCACCCATACTGTGCATTGGATATGTAATGATGAACGCTACAGCTACTCTGTGACTCATTAGCTGCTGCTGGAGTTGGGGTTTTTTTTCCCTCCTCTCCCTGTTGTTTATTTAATCCTCTCCTTCTGCCTGCACCTCTCTGTGTGCGCCCCTTGCTCTACAGAAAGCAGGGTAGACATCTGCCATACGTGCCTCCCTTTCCTTCATCTCTCTCCAGCCAGACCACCGTGGTGGCAAGCGTCCGGCTCGGGAGAGGGGGGCCACTTAGTGTGTCCCTGCAAGTTTGTGTGTGTGTGATAGCTGTTGGGATGGAAGACCACGGGGAAATTACAGTACTTTGGAAGTGCAAAAATCATTCCCTTCTTTGTAATAGTCAGACAGTCTGAGACAGATGTATTTTTTTGATAAAAGTTTTTCAAATCGTTAAAGCTGAAAGCAAATATGTGGCATATAAATTACGCAGGTAGTTCATATTTCTTATCATTCATTTAGCATAAAGAGGTGTTAATTAGAGAGCAAAAAGATACATTGCCAAACTTAAGATACTGTAAACCCATGAAGATGCTAATCTCTTCCTTAATATGTACTGTATTTCATTAATAAGCTATCACATGGCAGAGATCTGTAGGTACTGTAGGTCTACAGTAATACCAACCTGTTGCATCTTCTCCAGGTCCAGACTGGGTCTGCCCGGCTCACCACCATAGCCGTGTCGACGCTTCCTGTAGGGGGCCGTGGACTGGTCAAAGTGGGTCAGAATGATGGGCCGCGCCATCGGCTGCCCCACCTGAAGCTGTAAACGCATGGTTGGCGGCTTGAGGCTGCGCGGGGGACTGGAGCTGAAGAGTACAGGGCTGGGGGAGGCGGCCAGGAAAGCCCCAGGATCCACCGGGACCGGCCTGTGGGCGGCGGGGGCGACGGCGGCCGGAGAAGCACAGTCACAGAGGTCCCGCACCTCCTCGTCGCTGGAGGCGCTGCTGTGGTGGTCGCCGTGGCGATGGTGGAGCCCCGACGCCCACTTCCTGCCGTCGCCGCGGCTGATTCGCTCCAGCTCCTCCTCGGAGGAGTGGCGGTCCAGGCTGGTGTCCAGGAACAAGCGGAGGCGGCGGAGGCGGGCCGGGGAGAGAGGCCCCTGGTTGTGCTGCTGGCTGGTGGCCAATGGGGTGAGGCCACAGTTCCTCCGCCTCTCTGAGACGTGTCATTGTGGAGGTGGAGAGAGAACAGAGGCATGTCGTGGTTGTACTGTGGACACACACTGAACACACGCGCCACGCTACATTGCTCTGGATGTGTTACTGCACAGACAAGCACCCTAGACTGCACAACGTATAGGTGGAGAGAGAACAGAGGCATGTCGTGATTGAACTGTGGACACACACTGAACACCACTCTACACTGCTCTGGATGCGTTACTGCACAGACAAGCACCCTAGACTGCACAACGTATTCATTTCCTATGGTATTTGATGCTTAAGTGGAGGTTTTCCTGTTTAAAAAAACAATTAATCCTCCGTTAAGTGTCACCGGACATGTAATTACTTTGTCCAGTGACAGTTAATGGGGGAATTAACAGGCTGTGGATGTGGGACGCCAGGTGACAAACCTCTGTCGATCTGTGCAAGCTCTTGGTTTTCACCCTCCGAGTCATCACTCTCACCCCCTTCTCCACCGCCATGGTAAGAAATCTGGAAAAGGATTGAGGTTATATGGGTCAAATAGGCCATGAAGTACAACCCATTAAATTAACCATGACATCCCTAATTGTGCTGCAGAACACCCTGAAAGCATTCTTTTCTGTCACAAAGAACACTGATCAAGAATAGCAGAGGGGGTTTGAGCACTGAGACAAAGAGGCAGAGGAATCTGTCACAAGGTTTTTTTTTAAACTCCATTTGTTCAAATAAAACAAAAGATATAAATCAAACATTTTTTAAACGCAACACCAGATTACCAACTGTTTAAAATGTATTTTTACAAATAGGCCCGAGACATAAAATCTCACTTTCGCAATAAATAAAATAAATAATAAAACAAATTCATAGCATTGACCTTTGGTCATGCTACAATGTGCTTGTTCCAAAAATGGCCATAGTATATGCTCTGTAATTTTGTTTTCTTTTACCTTTCTATTAAAAGCATTGCTACAAGCATACAGTTGTATTACATAATCAGATGTTACGACAAGATTTACAAATTAATGTCGCTGGCTAAAATACCTGAGCTGACTTTCTCGTTCCAGAATCCTAACTAGACTGTCACTTTAAAAGCAATGCCCTGTCTATGGCAGCAGCAACAATACAGTCACCCAGCAGATTGCAACGCTAAGAGTTAAGTAATGCGCCTCACACTCGATAATTACCACTCTGAAGCCTGGTCGAACAGCTGCCATCTGCGCTTGTGTGTGTGTGTGTGTGTGTGTTTGTGTAGAAGGGGGACACGCACACACACACACACATGCATGCATGCACACACTCACGCACACGCCTCCTCTTCCTTCTGAGGCACTTCAAATAGAGGGAAAGCAGAGAAAGAAGCTGGGCCTCAAAGCCCAAGAGGGGCAGACACTATTTAATGCTAGAGTTGTGAATTCAGCTGTCGAGTTTGACAGAACGTTCGACGAGATGCGCTCTACTGGAGTTTCCCTAGGAAAAGAAATTGTCAAACACAAAACTACAGATAGCGTTACAGCATTAGACGAGTGCCGAATCTCACTTCAAAATTGCATGGTATTCAACACTATTCAAAACTATTATAACGATCAGTTACACCAAAGATATTTGAATTTTGGTTCCAGCAATGTTTGTGGTACAAATTTCATATAATCTGCCTGTTCCCATGGTTTCGGCACAGACAAAATTTTCCACGCCAACCTGCCTGAAGCCTGTTGTGTGATTCACGCTAGTGAATCCAGTTCAAAAGAGAATCTAGGCCAATCAAACTTTTAACATAACTGTATAGAGGGATTTTATGCTAAATAAAATGAGTCACTGACAATTCTTTACAATGTTAAAGGTGTTTTCATGTGAACGCAAGAGTCTCCTCCCTGAAAATGCTTGTGGCTGATTCAATGAGAAACATATGAGCTAACAGTAACTACCGGCCTTTTTTTTGCCAGTGGGAGCTAGCAAAAGGTTTTATTGTTGAAGTTGTTATTGGATTTTTGAGAGAAAAAAACAACAACTGTTATGTAGGGATTCCCGGCTGACTTAAGCACCATCACATTCTAACAATTCTTTGCCATAATAAAACAGGCACGCACACACACAAACGAGTCATTTCAAATTACTTATTTTTCTTTTAGTGAGTAATATACACCAGATGAAAACAAGACAGGTGCACAATCTGAAAACTAGCATGTGACTTGAAAACCTTGAAAACGTATACTATGCAAATCCCATCTGGCCTTGTAAAAGAGGTGTGGATGCATGTACTAGTATTTGAATAGGCTTTGCTTCCATTACTGTTGTAAACAATCAGTCAAGCATAGTATAGAGGGGCTATGAGAAGTTTTTGAAATATTAATTTTACTTAATATGTGATATCTACATACAGTAAACATTCTCACAATGGTTGCAGTTGTCGTGTCTCCACCTAAATAGAGATATAAAGATAACTTTGCATTGCAGGACTCCAGACTAAATGTTTCCACTACCAGCACTGGACCTGGTGCTCCTACATACTGAAACACAGTGCATTTGGTTACGGTTTTAGCAGACTATATAGACTATGCATGCAAAAGCTTTGCCTGAAAGGCTGGATAGAATAACATTTGCCTATGTATCGCATAGAAAATACTTTATTATAAAGAACTCTGCGAGCAATGTCAAAACAGCTTTGGATCTGTGGGTGTTGAATGACTACTAATGATAACAATCTGATGCTTACTAGAATCACCATTTGCTAGAATTTGGTAACTTATGTATGATGACCATTAAGTAGTCATACTTGTGACTACATTAGAATGTAGCCTACATAGTTACAGCACAGCTAAAACCTGCCTTGGTTGAAATGTTTTGAACATTTTTAAGGTGGCATAGCCTACAATGGTCTGGCAAACATTCTGATAGGTTTTAGATAAACTGCCATGTTTCCAGTCCACTTGAAACAGCTTGAAAGTCATGAAATATTTGGAATACCACCGATGTCGCTGAAGTATAAACTTGGTATTTTCTGAACCGGTATACGTTTGATAGTACTTTAATGATGAAATAAATTGCTGCTGGAAAAAAAACATACAGTATTCTCTGATTATGTTCATGAATCATGATCAGCTGCATAAAAACCAATCCACAGCAGACATATGTATAAGTTTAGGAGATCAGGCTTATACCAGTAGAGCTGTATAGACCACATCTACAGTACCTGCCAGATAGGGATTAACATATTGGTAAAAGCTTAAACTATTGGATCCATTTGCAAACTTGTATTATTATTATTATTATTGTTTATTTTGATCAACAGTAGCTCTAGTACAATATAGATTTTGGTGACTGCAACAAATTGGGGAAACATTAAACATTACACTGTGTAACATTGACAGATCTTTCTGTTTGAGGGAAACTGTACAGCAAAAGTGCAGTACATTCTTATGCCAATAAGGTCAGGTGTGGGGTTTACATCTGCTAAAGTTAGAATTATTTTGTCTGTTGTTCACACTGATGGGGCATAATAACGGTCAATTCCAGCAGACAACACAATAAAACACATCCTGAGTTGAGTGCTGAAATGGTTCAAATGAACTTTAGGGACAAGAGGTGGAAGAGTGTGAGAGAGGAGGCATATTTATGTCAAGAGCAGCTGAATGAAATCCTTATATCACTCGCTTGCATCACTGATCACCTCTCTAAGCTGGATCAATGTCACAGCATGTACACACTCACACACACACACACACACACGTTCTTCTCAAACACACTTTACTCTCACACAAACACACAACCCCATGGTCAGCATAACTGAAACAGATCTCCTTTACAGCCTAGTGTAAATAGTGTTGATTTGTAAGCTCATAGGAACGGCAATGTAACAGCACCAACAAAGGCCTAAGCCTCTTGTGAACGGCTGCAATGGACATTAACCCTTTAATGTCCCAGTGGGATCGGTGGAGATGCACACTTCTAACTAGAAAACTCTTAGTATGTATATGTATAGCTGAAATAAGAGTGGGCCTAATTATGCTGTGTTGGACAAATGTGGTTGTTGTGGGCTGCTTTGAGATGTTTGAGTCTAATATATTTTCCATGAAAGTATTTTTGTGCTGTTTAGTATGAAACAGTTAGCATCTTTAATGATACACCATGAAAAACAACAGATGACAGACAAAATGATGACGCGAGTAAGAGTGAATTAAAGAAAGATTTAAGCCAAAGACAACAGTGGCCAAGTCATTAATAAAGACATATCTGAATTGTTTGTTAAAATGTGAGTAACGTTGGTTCTTCAACTAGAGCAGCACACCCAAAGCAGGTGGTTCCTCATTTGAATATGTTATTTGTTATAATTAGCAAATGATAGGCATGATATGGTATCTATGGTATGGTATCTATTTGCTGCAGAGCCACTTTAAAAGTGACTTTTATTGCTGTGACATAAATTGGTATAAAACTGGTAGATGGGGCAACTTTATCTTTGTAATTACTGAATTTGTAATCTTGTATTAACGATTTTTTTTTGGGGGGGGGGGGTTGCAAGTAATTAAAACATATTTATGTGGAGTCACGGGTAAAGAGATTTGAGAACCACTTGGCCAACACAGTAAGTAAATACGGCATTAATTTAATCACAGATATAACTGGAATCCAATGTAAACAGACAATGTAGCAGTGCTAGTGCCAACTATATACCAGTATACTGGTATATATTGCACTCTACATAAGCCCAGGATGTTACATGTGGGCCTAAACATTTAATTTAGCAGAGCAAAAAACATCACTAAACAGAATGCTGAGAAAGGCAAAAACTGACGATGGAGTCGGCACGCTTTGCCCATGCTTTTGAAAAGGAGCACGGTGGCATAAAATGGCTGCCAATGTGCGAATATACAGTTGACACAACAGTGGTGTAGATAAAGTGAGTAGCCCATAAAATGTGCCCTTTGACCCACCAAAAAGGCCATTATGCAAAGTGAATACATAACATGTATGTACTACAATATTAGGAAACATTTGAAATTTAAAACTTAATATTGAGTTAATGTTAGCTGTAGCTATAACACATTTACAAAGCTATTGTAAAGCACTAATGTAAATTGTCCAGATTGTACTTCAAGAAGGGTCTAAACAATTCACCACCTTTGTTGTTGTTTTATATAGTCGTTATCACAGAATGTATTCAAATATCCTCCCTTTAACCTGCAGCCTGTCAGCTCACTCTGACACAGCACACACTTTACATGAGCAGTAACAACCAGAGCCAACCAGAGACGTATTAAGAACTTCGAGCATGTGGATCCCAAGTTATAGAAGGCTGTTCAAACTGCAGTGCATGTGAAGACTCTAGGCAGCTTCAAGTGGAAAGAGAGAGGGCATCTTAGTTAATGCACAGGCATCCACACACTCACCCCGTCCGACCCCTATGATCCACGGTATTTCACCTCTTTTAAAAAAAGGACACGAGATAGATGAAAGAAATCTCTGTTGCACTGTGTTTCAGATTAAGTTGTTTGCGTATGTATTCGTGGGTATTTAAAAAGGCATTCATAACATGGTAATGTTGGTTTGGGGTAGAAATGAAGACATTACTACCAATAAAACACATTAGTTAGATGGACATCATTACACAAACAGATAATTTCCATGACTCCATCTGCTCTTATTCCTATGTGTGTGTGTGTGTGTGTGTGTGTGTGTGTGTGCGTGTGTGTGTGTGTGTGCGCGCTTGTGTTTCTCACATATATAGGTCAGTTATACATTAAATAGGAGTATAAAAACAAGTAGAATGTGTTCTCTCAACTGTATTATTGCTAAGTGCTACTGTATGCCAGTTCTTGTCACTAGGCCTACTGTACCAAGACTTACCTTCAGTTGGAAAGGATGTATCTCATTGAGTGAATGTCTTCTTAGCTTCTTTGTCAAGGTCTTCAGCATTTTTTTCCTGAATAGTTTATGTCTATGTCTACAGTTAGGCCTAGGCCTACTTTTGTTTTTGTTTTGCTAAAATCTACACGTTCATTAAAAAGGCATAGGACCTTCGCCACTGAAGCTGCCAAACATACGCATAAAAATACTTTACGCAGAATCTCCTCCAAGACTGCTATGGGCCAGAACAGCCGATCTTTCTGCGCAGAATGGTACAGCCTATTTATATAGATTTCCATTAAACTGCGTCAATGTGTATTGTAAAATAGTTTACTTGGCAAGTTTGTTTATGCGCGTTCATTATAGGCTATTGCTGCGTTGCGACGTTTCCTTAAAAGTAGCTTTCTCAAGGTTATAAATTATGAACCGGCAACCGTAGTCAACCCCGAGTTACTTTGCAAAACGTAAATGGAGGCTTAAAGACATTTTTGAGTAAATACTTAAAAAAAACTTCGCATTCAGACACTCACACACGCGCACACACGCACACACACAGCTAAATGCACACAATTTACATGAGGACACACAGTAGTACTCCTCTGCCTGTGCATGGGGCACGCTCATTGGCTACGCTGGAGTGACGTCATTTTGCTCTCAAGAAGGAGGGCTGTGTGTTAAAGCCATATTCTCTTATCTTGACTTCCTCCTATGGTAGCCTATTTATTATTATGAACAGTTTATTTTCTGTTCTAACAAGATAATGCATTGCTTTTAATTTAATTCCACATCACCAGCCAGCAGTAAAACTTAACTGACAGCATGCAGATGTCAAAATACATATTTGGCTCTGTTATGTGACATCACATGTGATAATAAGACTACAACATTCATATTAAACGTTATGTGATTCTGTAAATCTTCGTGCCTGCTCAGAGTAATATGATATGCTCTAGTTAAAAAGTGTATTCTCAGATTCAAATAAATCTGTGGAATGGTTGCACTGTTGTATAGTATGCTAATGTATCCATGTAGGCTACTTTCAGGATATAGTTTGGACATATGTTTGCAATAATAACATACTATATAACATACAACATGCTAATTGAACATTTTGCTATTTGGGAAAAGGATACAGTCTGGCCTGTGTTGTGAGGAATTTACAAAAGCTGGCTTGTAAGGTTGTAATGCTATAGCAGATGGAGAGAGAGGGAGGGAGAGAGAAAGAGAGAGAGAGAGAGAGAGAGAGAGAGAGAGAGAGAGATGGAAAGACACAGAGCAAGTCAGGTATAAGTGGTGTGAGTGGGGCATCCAATTTCAGTGATGTCATTCCTTGCAAGTGCTTTAACATGGGCAGAAAGTGTAGTGTGAGAGACCGAGAGCAAGCAGAGGAGAGAAAGACTATTCATGTGTGTGCAGACGTATGCAGCAGCAATTACAATCACTTCTTTGTTCTTTGTCAACATTGGAACCTGCAATGAGACTGTGTCAAATATTTAATATATATATAATTTATTAATGATTTAGCTGATCAAATAAACAAAATACAAATGATATGGGCTTGCATGAAATATAAATCAATGCATCTGTGAATACCATTGAAAACATACAAAATTGTAGATGTAGCTGTGTAATCTCATTTTTCTGAATGCTGCTGACCCTTTGGTACTAATAGCTCATTATACCTTTAAAGGATTTTAACATGCTTGTTTGTTTGTGAGAGGCTTTCTAGTTTACCACCTCCGGTCAGTGACCTGGTACACTTTCCAGGGAAGCCATGACTTGCAGGTCATGGTTACTTTTACTGCTGAATGTACTGTAGTCCCAAAGTTGCAATATACAGTATGTGTGAGTATGATATTAAACACACACACACACACACACACACACACACACACACACACACACACACACACACACACAGTATATTGCTTAAGAAATCCTATTTCCCACTCTTTATGAGACACTGTTTCACTTTATTATATTAATTTGAAAAACTACAGCATAATACATACTACTTCTAATACATTTAATGCATATGTATATTTACTGTATTAATACTAATAAAATCCAATCCAAACCACTTTATTTATAAAATGTATGCAAACATTTGATACAGGCCTACCTTATGACCTGATCCACAAGGGGGTAGCATTGCATTGTTTTTTCTTCAGAGGAAAAATATACAGTATCTTTGCAATACCTCTTCTCAGCTTGTTCTGTTTAATTAATACTGACATTGCCACACACCATAAAGCATACAGACCCCACAACAAATCCACGACATCCAACTCTGTATTTTCGTTTCTTTCTATAGAAACAATATTGACGCATCCTGGCAAATCACTCAGTAGACTGTATAGCACTTAATATATGTTAATGTTCCTCTGCTGGTGAATGCTGGTATTGGAAAGGGGTGTGTCTACGTTGTTCCATGTGGAGACTGACGTGTTTGTTGTTCTGTTTGATTCTTGTGCCATAAATTATAATAATCCAATTATAATACATTCAATAACATCAACCTCTTGTCACAGCCCTGCTTTGTTTTAGCAGGCCTGTGGTCTGTAGTTGCTGTAAAGGTCCTAATTAGGCTGATTAAGGGCACCTGGGCAGGTAAATTATATCGGTGTGTTGCAGCACACTGGTCTGTGACTCTCCTGGCACCACACATGTTTGTTAGTTCAGAGTTTGGTTTGTTTGGTTTACAAAGGTTGTAACACTCTAATATAATATGCGTGTGGGGGGGTACAGTCTCGAATAGAATGAAATAAATACAGCAAGTAATTAGTAGTGACATTAGAAGCCCATGACAAGGAGTCATAACACCAGACTAGTCCTGAACCCATGCAGCTCACTAATATGCTCACCTAGTTTCATTTTGGTTTCATATTGCCAAATATGGTGCAAACCTACAGTATTTGGAATGGAGTTTATGCAATTGGAAGAAACAATTGGGGGAAGTGATGGGAATATGCACTGCTGATGATGTCAACATTTTCCCGCCAACTCTGTACTTCTTGTTGCAGAAATAGCGGATGACAAATCAGTAGGCTGACCTGTCGGCGTCACCAGAGCTGTTTATAGCAGTATAGTATAAACCTCATCCCACATGGCCCTGGACAACCTTGTCTTTCCTGTCCACGTCACCAGCACTCTCCCCTGAATAGCATCGTATGGTTGCTGCCCTGCCTCACCCACTGACCCACTGGTGGAAAGCGCAGGGCCATCTGTGTAGAGAGACAGCTTTTAGACTTCTGGGATGATCTTTATGTCCACCACTTCAATGCAGTAAACAGGTTGATAGAATGCTTGTTCTCTGTCTGTTTCTCTCTGGTTTACATAACATTCTGTAGAAGTAACTGCCAAAGATATAGGCAATGCATCACTATAACATAATATTAATAATAATAATTTACAAATATTATTATTATAATAGTTATAATAATATAAAAAGTAAAAATAAAAATAATAATAATAGATTAGGTATTGCAAGCCTCAAGTATTCTTATGCCCCACAATAGAAAACATTATGTTCTATGATTAGTCTATTAGATCTATAATTTATTTTTCAGTTTCTCCTGATATTTGCATGCTACTAGGTCAGTACATTGTACATAACCACTGTGGTACTGTTGATCTCAGCTGTACAATAAGCAGGGATCTAGTGGCTTTCAAGTCATAATAAATACATAAATGCTATATATAATATAAAATATTGCTTTTGCTTATTTTATTTTTTTGCTACATTACTATGTAACCCGGACACATGCAATAATGTCTGCCAAAGAGCAGATGACGCTGAACTGAAAAAGAGATGTGATCTCATGCTGTAGGTTAAGTGTAAAACAGCTGATACAGCTGCTGTTACTAAAGACAGCTACTGTGACAAGAAGTCAGTCAGGTGCCCTTACATGACATCATGGAGGAAGTAAAAATCAAAAGACTAATAGGCATATTGTTATCTTCCATCTAATTAATATATCTCTATATGAAATGTACTGTATGTGAATGCAAACTCACAGTAGGCTGATAGGGAATGTATATAGGCCTATACTTAACTGTAATTGCATTTAAAAGGTCAGCATACACTCTGGCAAAATAGTTTATTGTGGGCATAGGCAATTGAGATACCTTTCTCCTTAAGATACAGGGTCAGTCAATGCCTGCAAAAGCTTACACCCTATGATGCAGGTTTCTATTTGAGTCTTTCCACCCATGTTTATTCTCGTGGAGCAAAGTGCAATGAAACTGCATGGGATTGGAAAATGTGTGGACACACATTTTCATTCTGGGAACAGACCCTTGATTTATGTCACGCTGTTGGTGGTTTTCAAAAGCCAAAAAAACATGCAATCAGGGTCTCTGTCTCTACACGTTCACAGTAGAGTACTGTATTCTATGTGTGTGCAATGTATTTTGATGTAGCTAACACCCTTTCTATCCATTTTACCATAGTTTTTACATACACCAAATAAGGCTGAAAGCAATGCATGTTCATTAATTTGCCACAGAGAACAACAGAGGGCAGCAAAGTCTTTTCCAAAACGCAATGGGCCCTAATGGAGACTACTGCATCTTTACAAGCGGAATAGAGAGAGAATGACATTCCCAACACAATGCAATAGCCTTCGTCATTGGCTGGTTGGAAGCTCTGGGCCAGGATGAATGAAGGCAGGGGGCCGTAGGGCGTTACTTCCGTCCAACCCTTGGCAGTGGCATAATTGCTGAGGTTGCCTAGCGACCGGAAGCATGGAAACAGAAGGTGTCCGTTGTACCTCAGAGCTGGATTTAGACAAATAGTAAAATATCCACCAATGGGTCATACAAGGGATCTGGTTACTAAAGATAGCGTGAGCAGACGCAGGAGGCAGAGAGTGGCAAAGGAAACGATAGAGACCATCTAATATGACCCAGTGGGTTTATATTGTGGCTCTGTCCTTATGCACAGAGCACGGAAATGAATTAAGGTTATTATTGATACACGTACGGTAGCCTACTCTTTTACATGCACTTAACAGACATTAGCTCGTGCTGCTTCCGTGCTGTTTCTGATTCTTGTCATTTTTCTCTTGCTCATTAATTTTTCACCATTTTGTTTCCTGAGGCTATTATTTCACCACTATTGGACTTTATTGTTTTCCCTCCTAATAACAAACCCTTCAAAACACTAAACGCAAGCTAACACCACAGCTCATTTTTACAGTGTTTCATTACTGTTCCCTTTCTCAATCCTCTCCTTAACCGGAACCTTCATCATTCCCTTTCTCTCTTTTTCCCTCGGGCTCCGTATGTAGGCTACTTTATACATCTATATGTCTCTCATATTCTCAGTACATCTGCAGTATGCACAGTATACAGCTCTCCCACATTTATCTCTACCTCTCTCTCATCCCCTCATACTGTATTTATACTGTATACCTTCATGTCTCCCTGTCTCCATTGGCCTATGTATGTAGGCCTTTACAGCTTAATCTCTCCCTCTCTCTCTCTCTCCTTCTCAATCTCAGTATGTAGCCTACAATGCCCCCCCCCCTTCTCTCTCTCTCTCTCTCTCTCTCTCTCTCTCTCTCTGTCAGTCTATATGTAAACACCTGCATCTCTCCCACCCAGCCTGTGCTGGGCTGGTACGCATGCACATGCATATACATGCATACACATGCAGTGGACGGTGTGGGCCCACTCAGTCCTCTGTGGGAGCACAAGGTTTCTCCACTCCTACTCGTGCTTTGCATCATGGAACACAGAGACCAGAGGGAGGAGGGGTGTGTTTGTGGTGGGCACTCCCTGTTTTATAACAGGTGTTCAGAACTGTGGTCATTAGGATCATGTGTTAGCAGGCTACTATTGTATACACATTGTATACCAAAGTATAACATAGGCCAATGTATAACTGTATGGCCTCTCCTATATATGCCATACAGTATCATGTCACATGTATGATTAGTCAGTTGTCAGATTGGTGTGGAACCAGCAAGGTCCCTGATTTTCACTCTGTAGCCTTCATTATTTCTTTACTTCCACCTCAGGACAAAAACAACAAACCCATACAGACCTTATGCGTATGTCAGATTCAATCCAGGGGCTTCACCATTGCTGATTGGTGGTACCATAGCAACCTGATGCACATCAGAAGCCTCCATGACATCATAACTGGCACAATCAACTCCCTACTTACGCAAGTAGAAGAATAATTCAGACCATTCTGGAATTGTTTCTCCTCGTACGGTTGCAATTTAATGAATACTGCATTAGACATGGCTGCAAGTATTCTTGCATCTTGATAAGAATAAGCATTAACTCACACTGATAAACAATCATAAGGCTCTATATTAAACAATTGATATACACATGGCCAGTTCACATTTGATAGAGATAATGTGTAATGTCATCTAGTAAGTTATTTGTGTTTTAGTTATATTTTCTCTTTTTATTTGAGATGACATGATGACTTACTGATTATTGTAGACCGTGATGTCATCAGGGGATTTGTTACAGTATACAATTTGCAACATACATTACACATTACATACATTAACATTATGATTACCAATGCCTCTCAATTGTTAATATCTTAAAAATACAGTAAAGTGCTTAATTTTCTAAGAACTGATCCATCCATGCATCCACCCATCTTCATCCGCTTATCCAGATTCGGGATGCGGGGACAGCAGCTCCAGCAAGGGACCCCAAACTTCCCTTTCCTGAGCCACATCAGCTCTGACTGGGGGATCCCGAGACGTTCCCAGGCCAGTGTGGAGATATAATTTCTCCACCTGGTCCTGGGTCTTCCCTGAGGCCTCCTCCCAGCTGGACGTGCCTGAAACACCTCCCAAGGGAGGCGCCCAGGAGGCATCCTTACTAGATGCCCGTACCACCTCAACTGGCTCCTTTCTACACAAAGGAGCAGCGGCTCTACTCCGAGTTCCTCACGGATAGCTGAGCTTCTCACCCTATCTCTAAGGGAGACGCC
>JAODTR010016603.1:0-26096 GCA_025399935.1 Amblyopsis rosae
GTACTTAAACTCCTTCACTTGGGGTAAGGACTCACTCCCCACCTGGAGTAGGCACTCCATCGGTTTCCGGCTGAGAAATATCTTGAAATATATATATATATATGTATATGTGTGTGTGTGTATACAGTAAAAACTCTATAGCTGTACAATCTCAATTTGTACTGTACACACAAGGCAAAACCAAACCAAACACAGCAGACTGGAGCAGTGTCAACAATCTCCATCTTCATCTCACATTCAATATTAAGAACCTATAGGGACAATTGCTGTCACCAATAAAAACTAAAGAATATGTGTGCTCAGTTAACCTAGCAGACAATAATCCTGCCCTCAACAAGCTTGTTGAGCAAGTAGAGCTATCTGAACTAACTCGTAACTACACATCTGGACCTATCATCATCACGCTCACATCGTTTCCAGGGGTAACAGAAATGTCTAAATATAGATATCATCTTACTACCTATTAATTACTGACCCTTACTGAGCAGTGTATGAAAATGGCTGATGTATTATGGTCTTAGGTTTCCTCTTTAGTACCAGTGAAAAACTATGCAATGCCCTTTCTAAGGCCTGTTTTGACTTGCAAATTATTTTCTCAGCCCGTCTGTGGTGAGAACACTGGATCTATCGACTCAGATGACCCCACTGATAGACATATGCTTTGCAGTCTGCATCGTGTGTGCGGCACGCACATGTGGTTACTTGTGCAGATGAGGAATCAGGTCTGAAGCAACTTTGAGTTATAGTGATGAGTTTGTGAATTACCACAATTAATCTGTTTAATGTTGGTTTATATTGCGTTATTAAAATGAAACCTTATCTTTAATGGGGCACTTTTTGACAGCCAACAGCCAACAGCCACTCTACTGTCAGTTGTACCTCAACATTCTGTCTCACAATGAAGAAATGCTGCTTGGGAAGCTCAATAGTTTCCACTTCTTTAGCCAAACTCATGAATAACTACAGTATTTGTTTATAACGGTCTGTTCTGACATTTGTTAATAACTGTTTGTTCTGACGTAAAGTCGGGAGAACAACAGTATTTTGCAAACAAAAATGAAGAAATGCAGGGAGGAGAAAATGTCCCATCCTGTCATTTTATTGATGTAAACCTGATACATCGGAATTTTAGTCCCATGTCTGAGGCAAAGAGACAGCATGTGCTTTTTGGATTGAAATGATTCAAGCAGAACAGAAAAACATCCATTGGCCTGACTAAATTTATGTCTTTCAAGGCACAGACATAACTTGTCCTCCTCTCTCTCAAGCCTGGCATGTTTCTGAAATATGGGCTTGATCTTGGCAGGAATGTGGTTTTCTTACTCAATATGATAACAATATTCATTGCCTGACAAAAATCATTTTTCCTTTGTTTGGATTAAGTTTAGTGCATTTACATTATACAAGCTTTATCAACCTGTAATTCACATATGGAAAGGAATGGGAAACAAGATATTTATGTTTATATGTTATACTATAGCTCTGTAAAAACAGACCAATGCATGAATTTCTTTTGTTTTACTATTTATAAACTCTATGTTTATATATAATATATTAATATTATTATTTTAATCAAGTGGTCTTTTTTCCAGAGCGCTATAAAGATAAGGTAATAGTTTACAGCAGATAGCCCCTTACTCCTCATGTTTGTAGCCTACATATCATTCTTAAGGGGAAGTCATTTACAGCACATATATATAGACTTTATATTTCCCACAAGTGCGTGAGATGGTGACAGTGTGATGACCCTTGAAAGGAAGCCCTCAAATCTTATGAAAAAGGAACTGCGATAATGTGCTAAATGGATGTACAAAAATAATGTCGCTTTTTTTCTTCCGACGGTCTTCCATGAAGATACAAAGATGCACAAATGCACTAAAATGACAAGTAGTAATCACACAAGATTGAGATCTGTTAAATGGAGAGATATAGATATAGATTGTAGGGCACTGTCTGGTAATTCATTCTTCCTATGAGTGATCTCTGTCCCCACCAACTGCATCTGTAAAAAATAAACCAACAGTTAGACAGACAGGTGCTTCTGGCAAGTTGTGAATTATGCAAACATGCCAACAGAGCTAATGCCAACAATAATTTTTTCCAAATCAGATAGCCTCATGTGAGCAGTGATTGTAGTAAAGCCCATAGTCAGATCTGTCGTGACTGCTCCATGAATGTCCATGCCTCTCTGTTGCATTATTGTAATTTTCTTTTTTCTTAATAAACATGTACTGATTTGATGGCCTTTTTTAAGCCAATTATTACATTATCTCTTGCCTTGTTGCTGTGTCCAATGGCTAAACCAGCCACTGTATTAACCCCCCAGGTCCCCTTAAAACCAACAAGTAGGAACTAAGGACCCACTCCTACTGGACCCACACCTTCCTGTTTCGTCCCCTGCAATTCCCATTAGTGCCTTGGGCTCCAAGAGCTTATTTTGCAAATCCTTTTCAGTTATTTTAGCTTCTCTCATTCCTATTTCTTTTCCTACACCTATTTTTGGTACCCCAAAAACATACCTAGGCTGTGACGCACAATTAAAAAGGTTGGGCTCAGGTAGAAAGAAGCCCATGTATTTCAGTCCAGTCAAGACGGAGAAAGGGCTATGATTGACGTACATGTTTTGGAGAGATATGTCAGGCATCTTTTTAAACTTGTACCACATTAAGAAGTTGAACATTCTGTGAAATGTTTCTGGAATACTTTATATTTATTGATAGATTGGTCATTGAACATTTTGCAATAGGTTTTGCATGTATAGATTTTTTATTGAAAATGGTAGCTTTTTTTCATATTATAGGCTGACAGGCGTCAGTCTGGTACAGTGTACCTTTTGCACTATAAATTAGCATTGTATAACAAAAGCAACAAGCATTAGACAATATGTACTGCATTTAATTTGTGCATTGCATAAAGGAAAATTACTTTACCACAACAACTACTGATATATCACTGGCTATATTAGATTATGCTCAATGTGCAGTACAGGCTAGTGTATTTACCAACAGGTGCACCCGCTGAGTTACAAGTCAGCATGTGGTAACAAAACAGAAATGTTTTGTTATAATTTTACAATGAAATTTAGACTAAATGCATTTTTAGGCCAACATGCCATATAGCAATTACACTGTCAGTAAAAAAAAGTATATACTGCAACACTTTTATGTTAATCTTAAATCTAATTCAATTGCACCCTTTTAATCTGCATATCAGCCTACTTCCTGCTTCCTGTTTATGCTCTTTATAAGATTGAAAAAATACTGATCTTCAATAACTCAGCAACACATCTGTACTATTATGTCACCATGATCGTCAATAATACATTCGTATTTCTGTTACTTGTGTTAACGCTTTGTGCTCAAGGTGAGTAAAGTACAAAATATACCTACTTTAATTGCCCAGTCTATATTATTAGGTATTTTGCTGGGCTTTTACATACATATAAATTGTGTTTATAAAATGTATATTTAATTTATATATTTACATTTTATAAAATATTTATTGTTCCTTGATGTTACTTTTGCAAGTTCAAGGGGGGGAAATCTATGGAGGCCATGAGGCTGTCCCACATAGCAGACCCTATATGGTGGTTTTGGAGCGTCGTTTTGGAACCAAATCCAAATATTGTGATGGCTTTTTATTGAATGAGGAATTCATATTGACTGCTGCCCACTGCGATGCCAGGTGAGTTGATACATTTTTCTTCTTTGTTGCATTATGCCCAGGGTCCCTCAACAGGTAGCTTCCCTAAGCACACATTTTACAAATCCAGGCAGACCCTGATGTTGACCCCTATGTTGCAAAGCCAGATGCAGTTTTGTATCAAATAGATGCCGTGTCTGTCTATAGATTATGAATATAAAGAGTGCATATGTAAAATTGTGCTGTGTGGTGGTCAGTGATGAAAACTGAAAATAACATTGACAAATAAGGATTGTTGAAATATTAATGCAGACATGCTATTGCCTATAGATAAAACCAGCCAGTTACTTTGGTTAATTTAAAATAAATAGATGTTATGTATTGTAATTACACAATACATATAATACATATTACACTTTTTTTCTTTTCAGTTCTTATATTGCCCATCTGGGGGTTCACAATTTTCATCATCCTGATAAGCAGGTGATATCTGTGGAACAATCTTTTCCACATGAAGACTACCACATCAATGAACACGTATATAATGACATCATGCTCCTTAAAGTAAGAAGAATACAGTGGATAGTTACAATGTATATCTTATAGCATGTCATAGAATTCCATGTGGCCTTTTAGTTATGTTCAATTATGTAATGTATAATATTTTTTTTATATTTTAATTATAGAATTCTAAATTGTATTTACTGGTCCTATTATATGGTAATGATTAATCTGACAATTAACTTCTTGTTGTCTCTCCTGATAATTTGTAAGTTGAGCAAGAAAGCAGAACTCAATAAGAATGTCAGACCTATTGGTTTTGCGAGTCAAGGTGATGAGATTCTGCCAAACATCTGTCTGGTGGCTGGTTGGGGTAATTCAGAAGGGAAATCGGGAATGACCAATACGCTCATGGAAGTCAATGTGACCATCATTGACAATCACACGTGTGCTCAGCTCCTTTACAATGATATGAATGCTGTAAACCACTTCTACTGTACTTTGGGTAACAAAGGACCAGCAGCTGTAAGTATTTTCTAACTCTAGTCACTTATGGTGATGGTGTGTAATTGAGCAAAATGTTCCTCGATAAGCTCATAATTAAGCATGGTTCAATCACGTGCATTCCAACAGACTGGTGATGCATGCTTTTGGTGAATGGTATTGCTTTCAACAGACCAGATGCAAAATTCTACTTCAGATATTTTGTAGCCAATATATAGCCCACAAAATAGGCTATGAAAATACCTGGCACGCAACACACGGGTAGTTTACTATTCAAAATTATACACACCATGACCATTTTTATCTTATGCAATAACATTCTAACTACCAGTTCATGACAGATGTTAAGTTCAGAAATTGGTAATACACTGTATGGATTCCCAGGGTGACTCTGGTGGGCCACTGGTCTGTGATGGTCTGGCACATGGCGTGGTGTCCTTCACCATACCACCATGCACATGGCATGAACAAATCTACGGTTTCACTAAAATTGCTGACTATAAAGAATGGATTGAGAAAACAATGAAACTTATGTAATTTTTGCATATTATATCTTTCCAGCAGTATGACATTTTGCAGTATTGTCAATTTAAATGTCATTACATTCATGGTTTCGTTTATAGGTATATGTTCATATAAATATATTAAAATATTAACAAATAGCCTAATTGTATAATTAAACATGTGTAATGTATAATATTTTACAGTACATACATTGTTGACAAATTTGTAAACGGAATAATTTCAAGCATGTACGAACCAGTCTAGTAGACTATGTGGCTTGTGTAGGGCTACTTGTTGATGTCTTTATCTAAATTAATAAACTTTATTGATGTAATATTCTTTGAAATATTCATATTCTGTTCATTTACATCGACTTTATTTGGGGGCTTATGTACATTAATAATTGGTGGGTCAGTGTTTGCAAAAATGTCAAATATTTTCATCTTTTACCACAAACAGTAGGCCAAATGACCATAAACTTACTATTTGATTGAATTGGGATTTATCTAATAATGAACACGTCGGCTATGGCCAAATATATTTTTTACATTGATGACATCACATGTAGGCATACACGTAACATTGAAATTAATTCATATTTATGTGTGGCGTCAATTGGACCCCAAATAGTATGACCTATAAAAATAAATGGCGACATATCTATTTGTCATATCACTAAATGTTTTATACTGGATGTGAAATGAACTGCTCATAAGCAGATTTGATCTGTGACATGGCTGCTACTATATCAGGCTGGTCAGAACCCATTTTCATGGCTATATTCAAAGATAAGCATGTCTTTCAACAGGTGGAAGTTGAAAGACATGTACATGAAACACAATCTCATAATAAAAACATTGTAAATGAGTAGTGGCCAAATTAGGAAGTCATGGAATATCAAGTTGAATGAAGGAAAATATAATAGTATGCACTTTTTTGTGCCTTTATCTGTTAAACAGGCTATAGGGGTTTCATAGACCCCAAACAGAACATGAGGGTTTAGGAACTATTTAGAGAACACTGCCACCTTGTGTTAAGGCAAGGATACAGACTATGGTAGTTTGAGATACACTTCCTGTAACCTAACTGCATAAACCATCTATTTGAATTATCTTAAGATACAGAAACACACTTAAAAAAAAGAACACAAAAGTAATTTACCCAGCAAAACTGATAGTATTAGTATTGTTTATAACCAATAGCTGCAACTGGAAAATACACTAATGTGCCCAACTATTGGGAGATGTAGTAACAGAATACCAAAGTAACTTTTTCAATGTAATCCGCTAGATACCAGTTATTTTAGATTACTTCACGCCTAAACATGGTTATTTGAAATTTCATCCAAAACTATGTACGTTGGCCTGCAAATCAATTTTTGAGTTTACTCAGGGGATAAGATTAACAAATGACTATTACAATTATTGATCGGCATGAAAAGTTAAGAGAACAATCATTTCCTGGATTTTTTACTGCAAACCCTTTTAAATTTGAAAGTAGTCTTTTTTAATACCTGTAATTATTTTAGCCAATTAAGAGATTGCATTTTTTGGTAATCAGTTACATGTAATTACTTCCCTTGTTTTGAGGCCCAACTTAAAATGCTTCATGTTGAGTATGTTAATCAAAACAATCCATAGATTTTATACAAAAAGGGGAAAAAAAAAGCCTTCACGCACTAAATTTCAAATATATTAAAACTACATTTTTAAGCATGTCAGATGATAAAACCCAAAGTATTTGTGGATAATCTCAAGTTTTAACCAAGAACAATCAAACGAACACGAGGAATTCTTGCATGGACTTTGTCGCCATCATGAGGTGAAACACTGCATTAGCTGTATAAAGGAAACCTGAAGCCCCTTGAGAAATCAGCAATTTTAGTTTCCAGTTGTAGATTTTGAAGGCACAAAAGATACCAATCAAATTTAGAATTAAGAAACAGCAGTTGGCATTTGTAAATTATTTATTTCATAAAAATACAAACAAAATTATAGCATGCTTTAAGGAAAAAGAAAATCCCAATACAAAAATCAATATGGTGCCATGTTGAGAACGATACTATAAAACTCCATTTGTCAGAATGTTTGAGAGTAATCAAGGGCATTCCTGGCCCAAGAAGACTGACAGAACCTTGTTTGCAATACATTTATGTAGCTGAATATGAACCCAGCCCTACAGAATGTTTGATTCCTTTATCCTCTTCTCTCGCTATATGCAAACACGGACAGTGATGAACTCCTTTTCTTTACATTCACCACAGAGAGCAGAGCAGTATCAAACTACAAAACAAATGACCAGTCTCCAGCTGAGATACATTCCCTGCCTTCTAGGCTCATCTCTGAATGTGTATGAAGCTCAAAGTGAGACTAAGCACAATTGATGTAGCATAAATCAAATTTTGTTCTCTTTAGATTTATGAAATAAAGAGAAGGCTTAATGGGAAAACAAATGTTAAAAAACAAAACTTGGAAAAGCACCTGTCAGGGCGGCTCAGAGTGCAAGCCTGCCCTCCCCTGAACTTATCCAGGACTGCTCTTATCTATATAATTGGTTTCATAAACATGTTTTTTAACGTTTGGTGCAGCAAGTTCTGTGCTAGAATTGAAATCCAGCTAGGTCCGCTGTCATCCAAATGGGGTTGCGGGTGCGGGTGATTTGGGTGTTGCCTAGGTGACAGACACCCCCGAGCCAGGCTACCAGCCACCGTCGTCTCCTATTTTGTAGAAGTCAGATAAAATAAAAAAATTAAAGTAGATTGAGATTTTGTCAAAACATGGACTGTCTTTGGAAGAGGCCCTACTAGTGAACTGTTCTGTGAAAAGATACTTCCTTGTAAACTCAAAGGCGGCATTCTATTATACATACGTTTCATTAACCTTGTTTCATAATTTAAGTATAATTTGAGTTCTGAATATTTCAGTTAGAGGTAAAATAAATTTTTTATTAAAGGTGGAGTAAGCGAGTCTGAAGCGATTGTGTCGTCCGCAAAACTTCAGGTTCCCCATTTATAGTACGAGTTGTGCCGGAACACTCGATTATTTTTCAGCGTGTACACATAAGACAGCTAGCAAGTAAGAAGATATTTGCTGTACTGGCAGCAAGTGATTAATTACAATCGCTTACTACACCTTTAAAGTGTTGCTCTGAGTTTCTGCCACTAGATGTCACAAGCATCTCAGATAAATGCTCAGTGTGCACTAACATGCATTTGAGGCCGGCCAGCTATGAACACAGAAGAGGGCTTTGTCACTGTTCAGGATGCAATTACATATCTACAAATATTTGTCTTCTGCTATATTAATGCTTAAAATATTGTTTATCACTTATTTCAGTTTCTGCAAAATTATCAAAGTATAGAAAGGTGTCCCAACACCATATATTTTTAAATGTATATACCCTCGACAAATAAATGCGTTTGCCATGTCTACCCCACCGGTGTTACACACATTTTAAGGCAATTACTTTAATGCATTTACAGCATTCATTACCTGATCTATATTTACAGATCAGCTGAATGTTTATTAAATAATGCCCTAAAACTTAACCTCACTTCGCACAGCCACCTACAAGAACAATAGAAGCAAACCCAGCCTGATAATGAAGCCACTCCAAAAAAAGTTGAAAAGCCATTTGAGAACTGAAAACCCACGTATTAGGTGATTCCAATCCGCAGCCAATAGTATGTGGCCTGACAGGCACATGGTTGGCTGCCTATTGTTTCCCATTGGCATTCTTTCTTAACTAAGAAGCCTCACCATAGCTATCATGGCTGTCTCTGTACGAACCTCCTGAACGGTCTCCATATCCTCCTCCTTGGGCCCTAGAAAAACAGGGGGGGGGGGGGTACGTGAGTAATGGCTACATTGACATAAGATAAACTCAAGTAATTCATAGTGGTCAATTCTCACCTGTCTCTGTGGTAGTAGCTGCCCCCGCTTCTGTTGTCGTATCTGCCTCCGCCACCACCTCCGCCACCACTGTATCCCCGGTCACCACCTGAAACCCAAGACGCCATGGTTTAAGTAATCCATTTTTAAGCAAAGCCTAGCTTTCAGCTACAAGCGTATTAAAAACGACAGTAAAACATGCATGTGAAAACTCGCGTCCACCTCTTCCTCCACCACCCCTGCCTCTTCCTCCGAAGTATCCACCTCCACCGGAACCTCCTCGGAAACCACCACTAGAGCGACCGCCACCACCCGACTTGCCGGCCTGGTCCACGCGGATTTGCCTTCCGTCCAGAGACTGATAGGACAGGGATTTACAATTTAAAAAATATATACAAAAAATACAATAAAAAAAGTTGCATCAAATATAATGACGTGTTTTTTTTTTACTGTGAATTTGACATTTTAGTGATTAAACTTCAAATTTTACCTTTCCATTCATTGCTATCATGGCATCCTTAGCATCATCTGGATTCTCATACGTGACAAAACCAAAACCTCGGGATCTCTGGGTCTCTCTGTCTTTGATTACAACAACTAAAGAAGAAACTTTGATTAGGGTGCAATAATCTTAAACGTGATTTTGAACCAATACATTTTTTTAATCAATATTTTTTTTAAATGAAATACTTGCCTTCTGATATGTGACCATATTTGGAAAACACATCCTCCAGTGACTGTTCAGTTGTGTCAAAGCTGAGCCCGCCAACAAAAAGCTTCCCTTCGTCTGAAGACATAATTCCTTTCACGAGTAACTAGAAAACAAAAATAAATAAATATCAATTACAATGACGACGAGGAATCTGCACTGAACCAGGCTTCCCGCTTCCCTCCGTATATTAGGCCAAGACCCCTTTGTTCCAATGGTGTATTTATCACGAGGAGGCCGCAACTACATATTATAACTTATTGGTCCCTAGTAAACTGTTTTAAACTAGTTATTTCACCGTAGTCCAGAAAAGCTATACAAATCAAAACAACATTCACCCTAATTTGTAGGTAGGCTACAAGTTAAAATCTGTAGTACATTAGCGCTTTAGTCACGAGGCAAGGATGCTAACGCGTTAGCCTCCGGCCTTGCCGGATTTCGTAAGGACTCAAAAAAAAATTTAACAATTTAAAACAATCTTACACATACGCAATGCTTCAATTTCGTATCATACGCATACTCAACCAAAAAGACATTTTCAAACACATACAATCAATGCAAAATTATATTTACCCTTAGCAAACCTCCGTAGAACCAGTCGCACGCAGCCTAACTCAAGGATGTCGGAGCGCAAAAAGAACTGTACCGGGTTAAGACACGCCCACAACCAGGCTTGGTTTCACTTGTGCTGCTACTAGTGGGCGGATTGGAGAAACAAGTTCGCCATGCGTTTTATGCGTCTTATGTCATCACCCGTTTCCTTTTGTCTGTTTTGAAACCAGTTTATTCCAGATACGGGATTGGGAACTGGTTTAGTTGTGCTACTGAACACAGCTTTTGGTAAATAGTGGGCCTATTAATAATGAGTTATAGTGTATTTGGAGAAAATCTTACGTTTTAGTTTACATTTACGTCACACAGTCAGTTTTGACTAACACAACTATGGTATTTGTATACCGGTAATATATAGCTCTATGGGTAGGCCTAACGCCTAAAGGAATGTAGCCCACATTAGCATACCTTTTCATTTACTAGCCCAGCCGAGTTCACAAGAAGCTTTTAATGTTCCATATGAAAATGGCCATTTTGGTAAAATCTTACCTCATGGGTAAAGGGGTTATTTCGTTTCACGGAAAACAATATACAGTGGTAGGCCCTATGCTACCTATACACTAGCATAATAACAAAGGTGGTTATGTCGCATGTCCTTGTAGCATGTGCTTCCTTATTAGGGCGCTTTCATTGGTTAACTTATAGTCGTCAATTTCTGGTACCCTATAATTAATTTGGACAAAATGTTAGTTTATGTCATGTGCTGAAAGGCATGATGGTTTGTGATGATGTGATGCAATAATTCCGCACATTTTTGCTCTTATGGAGGAATTAAAATGTTGAATGCAAGACTGATACCAACCTTGGCCCTTAATGTAAAATGAAGACCACAGGCAATTTATTAATCCAGCAGCCAATGGAAAGTCATCATGCTCAAGAACTAACCTGAAAAATGAAAAGAGTGCAGTGAGGTAATCAATTTAAATGAGGGAATATGTGTAGACTAATGATAAAAAAATAAAAACCTCATTCTAACTATTGTGCACCCAGGGATACCTGACATTGACATGCAACAAAAAGTAAAGTATAATATACTGGCAATCACTAGGAGATTTTTGCAAAAGTTCAGCAATTATGAGGATTCCAAAGCCAAGCATAAGGCTTTCACACTTAGGGTATTGTAGATAAAAGGTTTTGGACCTAGCCAGGGTGGCATTCATTTACTGCATATTAACATCTAAAGGTGAGCAGTGAGAGCACCATTTGGTAATACTGTATGTGGACAGAGGTTCACACATAGAAGATGATGTGGGACATCAACGTGAACTGTTTGAGGGATGCAAACAGGAGAGCATAAATCGTTACCTCACATTACAGGCCTATTTCCAATTAAGAACTAGCCAGAGCAGCTTTCACCAGAGACTGGATGATTCACGTGCTGATAGTCCCAACCCTTCATTGTCCAAGAACTTTGTAGATTTCCAAAATGATAGCAGAAAGAACTCTTGGGTATAATGAAACTGTGACAGAACCAGCAACAGCAGCACCATAATCATATTAAATTTCTCATCCCTCTAACCTAGAATGCCAGCAGCCCACCCTTATTCAGCAGTTAAATCTTGCCATAGCAGACATGGCACCTTCATGTAGCCATTTCACTCCCTCTGAATTACCCAACCCCATGATACATTCTACAATTGAGATGCCCAGCTGTGCAGATAGCATGGATGAATCCCATTTGCTATAATAATCTGTGCTAATGTACAAGCCAATTCCTCCCCATTTATCTCTCCTGACTAATAATGTTTAAGCATCATACATCTCAGTTGCTTTTTCCCCTTGCACAAAGAATCAGAACATTTTGATCTGGTAGTTTTAATAGGGGTTCATGAGGCCAGAACAATGAAGAACCAATACAGAGAACAGAGCATATTTATTGACAGTGACATTTATCTTGAAGCAAAAGTTCTTAAGAGCCCAAATGCTGCCTAACTCAAGCAAAGGGCAACTGAAAAGCTTCTAGAAATATTTTAAATAGCCAACAGGCTAGTCATTTAAGATGTAGTATTAAGATATGAAATTATATACATGTATGTCCAAGTTATGTTATTTGTAGACAAGGTTGTTTGTAAGCCCTGACTAAATGTGTGCAGTGCAAACGTGTGATTGCCTTCCAATATCAAAAACTGTTCCTCCGACCAGGAACTTGATAGAAATATAAGATTAGACTAAGTCATATTAGAAAGTCTTTATTTTTAGGCCTAATGTTTTCCCCTTCCAAATGACAACATTTGAATGGTTCTGCTAGTAATTAATGCTCTCAGTAAGTATCCAATCATAACTATACCAAAAGAAAGGATTACAGGACTAAAGAGAAATCCTAAAGGGATATTGGCATCTACTATGAGTATATCACAGCTTGCAAGCATCAAGAGCCAAGTGTAATATATTTCAATTGCCAGAATTCCCTTTTACTCTGGTAAAAAATAAAAAAGGGGTTTAGGCTTTGATTCATTATGATGGTGATCCAGAAACAGACTGTGTTGAAGGGCATAAGATCAATCGTGTGGTGACACAATTATGTTTCATTGCATCTAATATGAATCAATTTTGGGTCACATTTCTAATCAAGGATATGTTAAGTAAAATAAAAATAACCCCCCACCCCCACCCCTAAATAAAAAAATTAAATAAATAAAAACATTAGTACGAAGACAATTGCTATCAATTTATGTCCTTCAGGACTGTCAGTATTATGCTCTTACGAAGAGATGATATCAAGTAACAAAATCACTTCAAACAGTTTAACAATTCAGAAGACACTGAATGTTCTGTAAAACCATAAACCAAACCCAAGATTTTGAACTAGCCTAGACACACACAAAAGAGAAATATTCTTTTAGAGCCCATCAATACAAAAAAAGTAAACCAAGTACAGCCAGGGGTTGTGATGATCTTGCAATCAGGAAGTTTTTTGTGTATTTACTCGTGTGAGTCTGAGGACAAGAAGTAGGTAAATGGGTAAAGACACTGAAGCATTGTCATTATTCCACACAGAAAATGTTTGCCTAAATTTGATGTCATAGCTCTCCATCAAAATATTTCCGTGTAGCAACAAGAAAGCATCACTTTCAGTGTGTGATGATATAAGTCTGTTTGTGAAGGCTGGAAAATGGACTCTTCCTGGTTCTAATGAGTTAGATGGGAATACTCGTGAACTGAATACATACACCATTCATATCCAAGAAAAGGGCTTTGTCGTTTTCAGCAGTTGTCCAACTGAGGCATGATGAGCATGTCTCATTTCTACATACTACTATGTGATAATGTTGTGAAAACTACATGAGAGCACACATAAGCTAGATAACTGATACTCACCATAACTGTCATAGCTGTCTCTGTAGGATCCCCCTGAGCGGTCTCCATATACCCGGTTACTCCTGAAACATTTAAATACAGGTATTTTAGGGATGTTGTGACAGCATAAAAACATGTTTTTTTTAACAGCATCAAAGCATGCCAGCTCAAAAGCTAAGTGGTTGTTTTGTTTGGTGATACGAACAATTGGATAATCATAATTGTAACAACTGAACACCCCCACCCTAGGCGGGGTTATCTAACCTATAAAGCCCCTTGAATCGCCCTGCAAATAAGGTGCTTGCACTAAAAGACTAATACAAGTACTGACGAGTAGTATCTATGCATCTCTAATAAAATCTAAATAAACGTGCCTTTGCTGTAGTAATATATTAAAAGCAGTTGACTACTTAACACAAACTGTTGTTTTTACCTGTTGTCCCTGTATCCGCCACCCCCAGAGTATCCACCACTCCTGTATCCACCCCCATAGCTCCGCTCTTCACCTCCATAACTTCTTCCACCACCATAGCTCCTTTCTCCATCATAACTACGACTGCCACCATAGCTGCGAGCCCCATAATTCCTGTCCACATAGCCTCCACTATCTAGACAAGTAGAACAAAGAATGATAGGAGTCATGTCATCTAATTATCTCTATGAAAGTTATAGATGGATGTTAGAGGTGATACATTATTTTAAACATTAATATAGCAGCAAACAACAATTTTCTATGCAAATATATATTAAGAGTTATTTTATCCTTAAGAAACCCTTAACAGAGGTCCGGGACCCCTAGGGGGTCCTCAGAAGTACTGCAGGGTGTCCTTCAAATTATTTGACCCAAACTTATTTTCTAGCATTTACTATATATAAATCTGTCAATTATTTTAATGGATTTATTAGTGGCCTACTTTTATAGATGAAAAAATATAGGCCACTCTAAACATTATTGTTGGGCCGGCAACTAAATATTTAATAAAGTATGCGATATATGTGCTGTATTTCAATCAGCGGTCCTTGGCCGAAAAACGTTGAAGACCTCTGCCTACTTTATTGAACGTGCATCATGATACAGTGGCTTGAACTGTAAAGAAAGTTTCACCAGAGCAACTTACTATATGCTGCATATGATGACTGCTTTATATTCTTACATCAACATTTTATTTCAAGGGTTAATGTGCACTAAGAAACTTTAAGAATAAAATAAAACCTTGGTCACCATGTAAATCGGCCTGTAAGATGTAAAACACAAATTGGCCTACATGATAAGAAAAGGGATTCAGAGCAAATGGGGAATGCATCATAATCCTTACCTCGTCCTCTTCCTCTGAAGAATCCACCACCACGCCCACCTCGTGAACCCCCACGGCCTCCAGACTTTCCTGCCTCATCTACACGAATCTGCCGTCCATCAATAGTCTGCAAAAACAGAAGAAAATCTTTAGTTTTTTAAGGAGGGGTGGGGGCAGGGGGATAGCTTTAAATTCCTCATATGACTAAGCCAAATACAATAATGGTTTAACAACACATGCAAATGTAACCTAGGTTTGCAGTAACCATACCTTTCCATTCATGCCAGTGAGGGCATCTTTGGCATCTTCAGGGTTCTCAAATGTCACAAATCCAAAACCCCTTGACTTCCTTGTGTCCGGATATCTAATAACGTCAACTAAAATAAAAAAATAACAAAATAGAGGCAACGAAATTGCACACCATTTCACAAATGTAACAATATAATTCACAAATACATAGGACCAGACATATTTCTATTGCAATGAAATAAACACACAATGGCATGTTATATGCACATATTGTATCATTTACTACCTTTGCTAATTTTTCCAAACTTAGAAAATGCGTCTTCTAGTGAGGTTTCATCTGTATCGTTATCCAGTCCACCAACGAACAGCTTGCCTTCGTCAGACATCTTGAAATGTTATAAAGAACACAAATGCGAATGTCCAATATTCATTCAGACTCAACGCTCAATGAGCTACACCGGGCTAATTACACTGTATGTCAACATGTATCAACGTACGGTGGGCTATGTTGGGTAAAGTCCTTCTGTAATGAATAACTGGCTTTAGAATGCAAATAATACATCATGATATCAGCACAGTCCAAACTACTTCGCTCATGTTTTCACCAATAGAAACGATTATTAAAATATGTCTAAACCTGTGGCATATACGATTACATACCTTGCACTTTCGTACGTTTGGTAAAATGAAATCAGCTAAAATGGCTTCTAAAGATTTGCGTTTGTTTTACTTCCTTCAATCGAAAGCGGAAGAGGAGGGGTCGATGCTATACTTTCATAGTCCACTTGGTGGTAGCATTGCAGCTTGATAAAACAAAGTCTACATTTTCATTCATACTGTTCAGTTGCTGTGCGAGATTTTTGCCTACATGAATAAACCAGTTCTATGGATGAAACACAAATATAATGTGCCATTATATTGCCAATGTGCAAAGTAAAATAATAAATCTTATAGGCCTACTAGCCTAATACTAATAATACTAGGCTAACAATAACATCAATAATGCATGCATAGCCTAAATGTATAAATAATAACAATACTTCGGTATACTATAGGCCCATAAGGCTACTACTAATACTAATTATTATCCGTTTTAAAGAATGACTGTTGATATATGTTGCATAGGCTATTGCACTATTTGTGTCTTTAGTAGGGCTAGTCTATATGGAAGCTCAGAGCTATCTTTAATTAACCTTTCACAGAAACTGATGTAAGATCATCATAAAAATAACAAAGTAAGACCACAAACAGAGACAACAGCCCAGCTGAAATAGCAGTGCATACTTCTACAGTATAACACTGTCTTCAGCGACTGTTTCCACCTCAGTTTACTCCTACACATCTCATGACTTCCTGTACAAGACCACACTTTTCCACTCTTGTTATTGTCTCAGCCATACCTGGTCTTACATGACAGCAAATCTATTATGAATATAATTGAAAACATAGAAGCCCTAATTAAGTAAATAAAACAAAATCTGAGACATAATATGAAAACCATGCTGTTAAATGGTTCGAGAGACAGCAGAGACAGCAGAAAGCACGCAAACGTTTTGGGGACCAGCATTTCTTTGACTGTACAAGTATTGCCTTTCTCTCGAAAGGCAACTTTCTCTTGACTTTCTGTTTGATGTAAATTGCTTCTCTGTGCTTTGCAGAGGCTGGGTTTGACCTCAACCTGCCAAACATGATTAACAGAGATTTCAAACATTATATTTGATAAAACAGACATACTATAGGCTATATTCAAAGTATTATTGGTGTCCATTTGGATTGGTTGTCTGAATATGGTTATATATGGTCATATTTTATTAATATGCTGTCTTTCTCTGTGTGTGTGTGTGTGTGTGTGTGTGTGTGTGTGTGTGTGTGTGTGTGTGTATGTGTGCACGCACGCACATGTGTGCTTAAGAGGTATGATAACATTGTTATTCTGGGTTTGTCCACAAGCTGACTGTGGAGGTGGACAGATAGTGGTGGTGAAAATGGCGTGGCAGGAGAGGAGGTGTGGAAGGGAGTGTAGGAGTCTCCTAATATATGTCTCCTGGGGCCCTGTGTGTTAGAGCAGTTGTGTGTGTATGAGTGTGTGAGAGAGAGAGAGAGAGAGAGAGAGAGAGAGAGAGAGAGAGAGAGACAGACAGACAGAGCATTAGGGCACTGTGGATACGTTGTCCTTTGAATACAGCCCATGCTCAGCTCGACCGTGTCTCAGATTGACCCTTTTTACCCTGTTCTCCGAAATGGTGCTGCTGGGTGAAACACTCAAGGCTAAGCTGCCCATTAAAGAGCCAATAATTTCTGTCATTATGTGGGGATCACAGCTGGTGCAACTGATGCGCTGCATCTCATGTCAGGGCTGAAGACCGAAAAGAGTGCTGGCAGCGGTCATTACGAAGACGGCACCCATCCCCGCTTCCGTCTTTTGTCTCGGACACACCAAAGGCCAGGCCCGCGTGTAAGCTTATTTATTTTCCGTGCCGCTCTTTATTCGAAAGCAGGCTCGCAGCAAGCTCAACATAAAATCAATGTATTAAGTGTCATCAAGTATGCACAGTGACATGCTGCCATTCCCACTCCAAGCCTTTGGCTGTGATTACAGCTAATTTGAATGATTGAAATGCTTCCATAGTGGAGCTGGAGTAAGTGAAGTGAAGGGCTCACGCAGATGAAAGGGGTGGAGGCTAGAGAGGCTTGGCTCCACTCCAGGTGGAGGAGGTGAGTCATTCCAGATATTCTATTAGTGTGTGTGTGTGTGTGTGTGTGCGTGCGTACGTGTGGCCTATGTTTATATGTGGCTTTTGTTTGCTGTGTAATACCATTGTGTACTTGAGAACCTTGCATGTGTTTATTTTAAATCGGTGTGTGTGTGGCAGACATATGGACTGTTTTTCCTAAAGCCAGCGGCCTTTATTATCTTCACGTGGCTCAGTGTCCATAGCTAAATGGGGGCAGATGAGTTCCGGAGGAACAGCGAAAGTTCTTTAATATTTGCCTGATTAGGGTACAAGGTTTTTTGGTGAGTCATGTTGTGTGTGTATGTGTGTGTGTGTGTGTGTGTGTTAGTTTATTGTGTGTGCACACTATTGCATGGGGTTCTGGGCCCATGATTTCGTGATTACATTCTGTCTTCATGTCATTATGGAGAAATACTGTTGATATTTGAAGTCGATCAAAACATAAGCACACCTTTAATGCCACAGGGTGCTCCCTCAGAAGTTCCACCCCCCCGCCTTTGAAACACATTGCAAAGGTTAGGATAGTAGAAACACCTGATTATATTCTTCAACACGCACACAAAATGGGAAGCTAGCAGACTGTGAGTAACTATTCCCTGAAATTGGCATTTTAAGCAGCAAAAAAACAAACAACGGTAGCTCAAAATCCTTGCACATATTTCAGGTACCATGGGTGAAAAATGGTTTAGGTTAGCCAAGATATCCAAATAACGTGAGAATCTCATACACCTCAGGAGAGGATACACTTTGTTGCATACCATAGAGAAACCCATTTTCCTGAATCCCAATGTTTGTGTGGTTGGCTTGAAAACTCACCAGAAAGTTGTTGGTAAGTTGTTGTCTGACAAGGGAGGGGTGCAAACAAAGAGGACATTTTGTTCTAGACAAAGCAAGCGAGCAGGCATAGAACTCTGCTGCCTTCTTCCACCCCCGCTGCCCGTGCACCCCAACCCACTAGCCTGTCTCTGCCTAATAACTCTGCCAGACTCTCTCGCTCTGTCTCTCTTCCTCTCTCCCACACTTTCTCCTACACCAACACCATTGAGGAAGCACAAATAAAAAGTTGTTGTCATGGAAACCTGCCGTGTCTTTCCTGCTCTTCCCTTATCACCCCCTCACCACACACAAGCGGGCACACGCGCGCGCGCACACACACACACGCACAGTGTGTGCACACACAGCGCTGCCTTGCAGCCCTATGAGAACTTCCAATGCGATGGAAAATATCAAACGACATGAGAGAAAAGGGACTTAATTTCTGAGACAGAGCCGAAAGACACCACTGGGGTCCTCATAGAGCACAGCGGTGTGTTCTATGTACACATGTGCATGGTTGTGGATTGTACAGTACCCTTGGCACTAACAAAATGTATATGTGAATAGGCTACTACTACTTTTATATTGTTTAATACAATTAGGTCATTTAGAAGACTATGCAGTGTATGTCACTTTGGTATTAAAGAACAGCTAGGGGTTATGCTCAAGTATGGAGCAGATATGGATTATGTGTCTTTCTTAATAAAGTCTGCTTACAGGTAAGCAGGGCTTGTTGAGAACCATATCCACAACCAGCATTGTTCTAACCACTCAGATATGAATTAAAACCGCTTTTGTAAGCATTTAGTTGTTTTCCTGTATATGGGTTGAAACTAAGTATGACATATTTGCTATAATTTATAATTGTTTTGCATATTAGTGAAATATTCATGATATTAGCGACAGTTTCTGCAAGATAATATGATTCTCCTCCTGCGCAAAGGAAATGAAGCTCTGTGGAGCGACAGCACATTTAAAGACACTGTGTAATTCACTGAAGGCCCATGAATGCATTTAACCTGGAAGTAAGATGGCTCCTTTATAAGAGAACGGTAGAACAGAAATGCAGAAGCAACCCTGGTTGTCACACTGCCAACTGAAGAGGAGTTCTCAGATGGAGCAGCAGCTGGCATATACCGCTGCTGCTGTTGTTGCTGCTGCTGTTGTCGTCGTCCCTGTGGCAACAACTTTGTCCTAAGACGGCCAGCTTCGCTTGTCATTTCTCGCACAAACACACAGATATGCGCGCACGCACACACGCACGCACGCACGTAAACATTGGTTGCCGTGGGTGTGTCGCCAGCTGCTCTAGGGGCTGACGCACATCCACTCCGCCCCCTTGCACGCGCCCATGGGAGTGCACGTGTCCCGCAGGTCTCCATTCATTCAAGGTGAGATGCAGCTGACATGACAAGACGCTGCCATGACAACGGTTGGTTGGGTAAAGCTGTGCAATGTGCGCCTACATGTCAGCTGATAATAAAGTCACTTCTTTGTCTGTTGTCTTCTCTCTCTCTCTCTCTCTCTCTCTCTCTCTCTCTCTCTCTGTGGAGTCGGTGAATTAAAGTCTCATGAAACATCTTCTGCTGCAACTGTTTTGTAGCATTCAAGGTATTTCTAATAATGCCTCTGGGCAATGTGTGAGAGTACTGTCGTGTTGCAGACCTACAGTATAGTATGGCTCATACGCTGGCTGTTAAGGGTCTGAGCATTCTGGTCAGGTGTATTCCCATCCTGAATCAATATCTAATCAATTTAAATCACCCTTTGTAATTGTTCAACCATAGATTGCTTCTCTACTACAGAAGTGTTTCAAATGAATTGTGGTCGCTGCTAACTTGCCCTGCACAACCCCAGACATGCTTTCTTGGCATCACATTCATAATTGAGCACAGTATAATATATTATGCCTAAATGTTGAGATGTATGATGTTAAACCTGCAACTGTCTGAACATGATTGGCATGTGGGGAGATAAATCCCTTTCCCCAAAAAGAAAATAGGAGAACAAAGTGTTTGTCAAATTAGTCTATTATCTCCCCCAACAGCTATTGATATGATAATTATGTTGATTTGTTTTCCAGCTACTTGTTACACAAGCCTATTAGGCAGATGTTTTCTAAGCTGACTGCCATTCATGTTCACGGTGATGGAACTAAGCCATCACATCTATTGCTCAATGGTAACAGTTCTTAAATCTCCAAAAATTACCTTCTTGCCTTCTTAGAATCTTTGATTGCACCTGCTTTTATATTCTGTGACAACTATAAGAGGTGTTGTTCATCATGTCCATACTTTATATTACCCAGTGTAAATGTCCACTATGTAAAAGACCAAATTGACTACATCACAAAATAGAGTACAGCTAACGTCAATAAAATACTTGTTTTTAGTTGATTACAGAGGCTCTGAGACCCTTCATCGGATGTTCAGATTGTCAATGCCGAGGTCTTACAAAAGCCCCTTTCACGATCCATTCACTCTGCTTTAAATATTGCATTCAGCCAGATCTCCACCACACAGCCTCCAGATAAGAAGGTATGTCGTCAGTGACATTTATAAGGAGCCACTACCCCCTCATCTGCCTATCCATTGTGAGCATTATCCATGGCTTATAATGAGAATGTGCACGCCCAGGCCATTATAAATAGCTTGTGTCCTGGTTAAATGCAACACCTCTCCTTGGGTGCTATAACTGGACTGCATGATTCACTGTGATTCATCCCAGTGTGCTCTCTGTTCTGTGTTCTCACAGATGAGCTATTGCTGACCGGAGGGGGGGGCGAGGGGCATGCTGATGAGTCCATGCAAATTGTGTCTGTGTGTGTGTGTGTGTGTGTGTGTGTGAAGTGGTCACTTGGACAAAGAGAAAATGAATACAGAGCAGTGGGCAGAAAATATCTTTAAGAAAATTGACTGTACCCTTAAATCCAAAATTCCAAAGTGAAAACAAAACAGGGCACTGGGTAAAGATTCTGTGAACCTCTGGTATGTGCTGTTAAGCACAGGTGCTGTTTGCTGGTATTGACTCATCCTCCCAGAGGAGGTTGGGTTAGACTTCGGGCAGCTGTTGGGTGCAGGTGAGATTGAGAAGTGGTTGACAGCGAGTACAACTGGATCACAAGTTCCAACACAGCTGGCTTTGTAGCGCAGACATCAAAACCGTAGACGGTTGCAAGCCTGTATACCTGGGCCCGTCTTCTACAGAGGCATTAACCTTTTGCTGTGGGCCAAAGAGAGGATAGCTATATCTACGTGTATCTTTACAAACACACACACACGCGCGCGTGCGCACACGCATACACACACACACACACACACACACACACAAGTCTGTACATACTGCACACATGCTTATGTGTATATAGGGGCAAGGGTAGCTGCTTAAATTGCCGTGAGCCTGGTTATTATGGCGTTGGCATCCTCCTACTGTGTATGCTGTATTTGGCCTGCTTCCCTGGCTCAGATATACCGATGATTGACTGATGGACACCTACTTAATTACACCCTGCTGACTGTGGTTATGTGCCAGCTAGGTAGGTGGGAAAGCTATGAGCTAATGGATTGGCTTAACATGATGGCCCTTTTCTTAAGACACATATGAAGAATGCTTTCTGAGCCATATGCCGGCTGCTTTTTAAGATACTAATTATATGCGCTGATATAACTTGGCATCTGCTGGTATGTGTGTGCACAGTGTGCATGTTTGTTTTTGCACAGGCCGTTGTGAGTGTGGGTGTGTGTGTGGGTGTGTGCGTGGGTGTGTTCATGGGTGGGTGTGTGCATGTGTGTGTGTAGGCTACAGTACGTGTGCATGTGACTATGTACAAAACGGTATGCTCAAACAAAGTGTTTGTCAGCAATTGTGTGCGTGTGTGTGTGTCTGTACGTACCAGTGCACACTGAGCTCTCAATGTGGGTGTGTGGTGGGCAGCACAGTTACTGTAATAACCAAAGGGCAGTCGGGAGGGAGCGAGGATGCAGACAGGAAGAGGAAATCCAGTTCGCTAGTCGCCCACCCCTTCCTGTGTTTCTCTCCTACCTCCACAGCCCATGGAGCTGAGCTGCTTCTAAAACCAAAAACTCGCGGCGTGATGGAGATAAGATTATGGTTAAGGAATGCCACCTGGGAGAAGAAGGATGGGCTTGTCGCCCTCAGATGTTTATGCAACAGACACAGATGTTTATGCAATACATGCTGTTAATGGCGCCTGCATTGTCTAACTATTCCATTCTACTTAATTAGTGCAGTGATACTAGAACACAAGGTCCTGCTAAACACAATAGTATACTTTATTGCCATTATACTCAAACATATAATGGCACTAATTATAAATCAGAGATGGTATATTAGTTATATAAGTATAAAGTATAAAGTTAAGGCCAAACAAGGAGGTACTGTAAGATTCACAAAGATCAAGCGTCAACAAGGGGCAAACGTTTGGTATTGTCCTTGAGAATGCGAACAATCGATATGGTCCTCCAGAGATGCGTGCAGTATCAGGATAACTCCAGCAGAGGTTCCCCTCTCATTAACTCTTGTCTATGGAATGATCCATCTGGAGGCAGAGAGCAGCATTGGATTAATGAGAACCACAAACATGAAAGGCACTCTTCTTCAAGCTCAGAACTGTGTGATCGTTATGTCTGTTATTGAAGCCGTTGAATTTAAAGTGTTAGTTTACAGATCTTCAGAGGCTTTCAAATTTGACAAGGTATGTAACAATTATCTCTGGAGCATTCAACGCTCCCCCATTACCCCCCCACCACCCCCCTCCTCAAGCAAACCCAGACCCTCGCCCGCTGGTGACTAGTGGAAGCCATGCACAGACCGAGATGGCAAGCTGATAATGTGCCGCCTCTGGTTCGTGCACGCACAGCGTCCCGGTAGAAGCCCTCTGGGCTCCCACATCCCCATTGAACTTTCCGCCCACTCACGGAGGAATGTGGAGCGGGGGATTAGGGTGGGGTTTGTGGGTATACGGGGGCGGGGCGGGGCAGGGGTGTAAGCAGCCTTTCCTGGTAATGTACTCGGGAGAGTTAAGCGTAAGTGTGACTGTGAGAAGTTGCCACATCTGACTTATAAGTACAGGGCTTGGTGGTAATATGTAACGGTTCAGCCAATGACAACATGCTGTGTGAGTTCTGCCGGGTGAGGCCTTCACAAGGGGGTGTGGGGTGAAGATATTCCACCCTTGGTTCTCCTGAACAGGTGGGGACAGACATAGATGGGAATACACACGAATACACTAACACACACGAGCTCACTCCCATAGATAACGTCATCGGCAGTGTAACTGTCATTAAATAACGTGCGTGTTTGTGTGTGTCATGTTTGTTTGTGCTTTATCAGTGTCAACGGAATAGGACGCTGTTTTCGACAACGCCATGTCCTCAGGTGCTTGTATCATTGTGTTTGTGACTTCTTTGTGAACCTTCCCCCATGTCTTCCTACTGACCACCACGCCTACACTGTGAGACTTCAGCATGCATGCTGATGAAAGCAGGGGGCCCAGGCAATGACGCTGCTCATTGAATTAGGAATTCCACAGCGTAAAGTGACAGCATTGTTGATGAAAGGTTAGCGCTGTTTCAGAGTCTCCCCTCAAATGAAAAGGGCCTCTCCCTCGTGGTCGCGCGGAGAGAGGGATGACATTTTGGTTACATCAGCTGTATATCTAAAGTCTGCAGCAAAATGCCACGGTGGTCATAGCCATGTGAGGCGGGCAGCGCGCGACGGGAGCACCTCGACACTCTTTGTCAGCCTATATAGTCGCAAAACACCAGTCGAACCTGATAAATACTCATTGCGGCCTTAAATGATAGTAATTCCCGGAATACTGCATTTAATAATAAACATTTGCTTGACAGCAATGAAAGGCTTTTATCAGCTCTTTACATTGGGGACTAGATCTGGTGGCTTGAATTAGTGTCTGTGCTGAGGCCGAAGGTGTGTGTGTGTGTGTGTGGGGGGAAGGGGGGATCCAGTGGGTGGAACATGAAGAGATTTCACAAGAGGACACAGGTGGCGGTGACACAGGACATTAAAGCCCCCTCTCTCTGTGCCGACATCCATCTGTGTCCGTCTCACTTTGCTCTCTCTCTCTCTTCTTTCTCCTACACGCACGCACGCACACAATCACACACACACGCACACACACGCACACACACACACACACACGCACGTCGCTTTTCAGTCGTAGACCTCATAGGGGAAGGTAAATGTGGCCATTTCAAAGGTGCTGTGAAAGGACAGAGTGTGAGAGCCTGGCTCCTTGACCTTCACGTCACTGCCAGCCTGTCTCGACGGCCGCCCACAGGTCATCACCTCTCTCTATTGTTCATTGTTTTGAAAAGCAGACAAGGTCTCTCCTTACCTCCATTGTTCAGCCGCTGACTCGCCAGGGCTCAGTCATATTTGTTCCTCCTTTCAGCAAGCCTTGCCCTGCAAAACAAGTCTCTAGACTAGAGCGTCAGTCATATCTGAGCGTTATCAAAGGAACGCGATGGCGAAAGGTAAACCTCAACTACGCCCGCCCAGCAGGCAAACGGAGCTAGGAGGCAACGCAAACAGAATGGGTGTATTTGTTTTTTGTGTGAAAATCAATGTGCCTAGACAGATGGCAGTTAGTTTCCTCAGTATTACTCTCAGGCACCGTGACAAATCCTTGCCTCCCCCCTGCTCTGCAGATGCACAGGTAAGCATAAAGTCATGCCTTCCTTTACTAGCCCAAATGGATGGCAGATGTGCTAGCAACTCTCTTTCATTCCCTCTCTCTCTTTCCCTCTCCCCCCCCTCTCTCTCTCTCTCTCTCCCCCTCTCTCTCTCTCTTCTGCTGCATGCACCCCTTCCTCTGACGTTGACTTACAGTAGACACCACAAATGGCCTTGAACTCATTTGTAAAAGCACAGGGAGAAAAGGCTGACACTTCATTACATACATTAAAGGTGGTGTAAGCAATGCTGGATTCGGATTGCCAAACAAGTGCACTTCTGCTGCCTCAGAAGCTCTGCCCCCAACATTTGACACATGTCGCCATGGCTGTGATGGTGTTGCGGTGTTGCGTGATGTGTTTTCCCATTTGCTGAGCTAGATGCTGTGTAAGTAAACCGGATGGTTTTCAGCGCACACACAACGGACAGGACCGGTATTACATTCACCCCAGCTCACTATTTGTGTTTGGATCACTGTACACTGTACTATGGGGGTGAGCTAGACAACAGTGTGATCCTACTGGTGTAGATCTGTAGAGGAGTGACTTAGACCAGGGGTTCCCAACCTTTTTTGGACTACGGACCGGCAGGCATATTTGAAATATCTTCGCGACCCGGTGTTCTGACA
>JAODTR010016612.1:0-26094 GCA_025399935.1 Amblyopsis rosae
TCGTGGAACCGAAAGATACGGCCACCCTACCGTTTGGAGACGGACTAGAGTTAGCTGTAGTAGTCTTCCTTTCTCGCGTTGGCATTTGTCTATGGTGAAGACAAATACAGGCCGAGTTCGGAAGTAATTCCAGATAAAAGCAGCGCCCGGCGAAGGAGTCTTGCGCTCCGTTCTGTGGAGAGTTAAGCTACTTTTAACTGAAGGAATCACTGGTCGAGATGAGAAAATGCTCTAGGAAGCGAGAAGAGGTGTGCTTACTTGAATGGCGATTCTGAAGCTCTGTGGGGTACTTATATGTGGGTGCTACCTGCCACTGCGTCAGAGAGATAATCAGCCAGTCACGGCTGGCGTAGTGAAATACATGCTTCTGAGGAATACGCTAGGAGTGCATCCCATAGTGAGACATCGAAACGAATGCTATGAAAGAGAACTGAAGACGTATAGTATTCCTTGGTCATTTTGCTATGCATGATTTTAGTTGTGCTTAATAAATGTGAATTTTAATGGCAGTTGTTTGCCAATGGGGGACAGTGGTATAAGCAGCTGCAGCAGCGTTTGGTAAGGGTTGCTACTGGACTTGTATATTTTGCAGGTCTTTGGATGATGGGTGAACCCCATACTTTTGATCTGAGCAGGTCTGGCTTTGATTTCTGTAGTAAGGGTTTGCATTCATTCATTCAGGGTCTTTTTACCTTATGGCATCCACACATGCATGCCACTCTTATGCTGCTTATCCAGTGTGTCAATAGAAGTATACAAGCAGAATGTTTAATGTTGCAGACTACAGGCTATTAGCACTCTGAATAGAGGTGTGTCAGTGTAAATCATGGAAGGCAGAGTGAGAAAGCCACTGGACCAGCAGCTTCTAATGCTACAACTTGTTAATAAGCCTTGTGTACTGTATGTTAATAAGCCGTGTGTGTGTATATAGAGCACAATGTTAAAAAAAACTTTAGTTTTTATATTTTTCTCTTTATCTTGTATTGATTTGCTTTCATTTAGCCTAATATGATTTACAGTACAGCTTCTTAACCATCTCTGTATCAAAGCCTCATTGAAAGCTAATTTTGGTTATAGCATGGAGATGGAGGGTATTGACGTCTTTTCCTTATACGCCCTGCAGAGAGATTTTGTAAATGCAAATAACTTGATTTCCTGATTCAGTAGGAAGCAGTCTGGTAATCTGGATGAATTCTTAGTGAAGATGGCCATGTAGCTTCTCTACCCTATGAATCCGAAGCCACAGTCCCATCACAACAAACATGATTATTTTTGTCAGTTTATGGTAGTCCGGTCTTCTTGGTTACGGTGCTGTTATGCAAGTTTGTACCATGGTTGCTACCTGGAAATACGTTTGAGAAGGTAAACCTTTGAGGTAAAAAAAGAAGGGAGCTTGGTACTTTTCAGTTAGTTGTTATAGAAATTACAGTATCTTTTGTGGGCACGCACACTTTTTCCTATTTTGCCTAGTTATTGATTGTTAATATATGACTGGCAGTATTTTGAAACAATTGTGGCTGCCTGATGGGTTAAAATCCTTTTGATAGGTTGCTTCTTGCTATCAAAACCCTATATGCCCAATTATATTACAGTAGCACAGTCTAAAGTCCAATAAGATCTTTAATCAACTATGCACTGAAGAAATGGGTGTACCGGTAGGTACCCATACAGCATATTCATGCATAGACTGTACAGATGAGTATACAAAATGTTTCAAAACTATTATTTAGTTGTGTTCTTCTAACTATTAGGATTATTTTTGACAGGTGTTGCTACATTGCTGGCTCTGCCCGATTTTTGCCGTTTTTTTCTTTTGTTGCTGAGATTAGTCTGAAAACCTTGTTCGGATTGGCATATCCACAGCCAACCTGCTCGCAGTCCAATCATGGTGGATAAGTGAGATGATGTTGAAATCAAGCGCGTTTCGAAATGGTGATAGAGCTAGATGAGGTGATCAAAACAGTTGCAGCAACGTTGATTGGTTAAACGGCAATAGTTTCAAACATAGCCTGAGGTCTACGCCAAGTGGGAGGCAACGACTGTAAACCCTTCTCATCCAGACCCTATTCTCAAAGTGAATTTTGGCTGTGGTCAAACCAGACACCATACTTGTACCATGCCATGTAAACGCATGGCCCCACCTTCACTACTCTACATTGATGTCCACTCCACCGTACCATGACGTAGACTCTAGAAACCAAATGCTGCTCTAAATGCGGCCCTGCGTTTCCTTCCAGTGACGGAGTGGGGCGACGACGTGAGGCCCATCTCTGAGGAGGAGGCCATGGTGATAGTGAACCATCAGTCCACGGGAGACGTGTGCACCCTCATGATGTGCCTGCAGGACAAAGGCACGGTAAGAAGAGCCGCCATGATTTCAGCCCCCTGCGCATCTGTGAATGATACACTTGTGTGTGTGTGTGAGAGAATGATAGCCCAAACCTTACCCTTAAGTTTTAACTGTGTGTGAATGGACATAGTTGGAATGGGAACCACAGGGGCAATAGTCCTTTCCTCCTGATGCCTGAAATTGCTGACTTTGTTGTGAGGTGTAGAAATCCCAAGGGACACAGATTTCTGAATGTTTGTGACAGTGCTGACTTGAAAGTTGTTCATTTAGCCCGTGTTTAAATAAAAGTTTTTTTGGTAATTGGTACCCCCTATGCAACACTTGTGTTGCATAGGGGGTACAAATTATGTCATAATTTGTAATTTCCAACCCCTTTGTGTTTGGGATTGGACATTAAATATTCATACAGGAGGTTTGGTTGTTTCCTAGGGAACCATTGCATTAGCTCGCTACAGGGCACACGCACACATGATTGCAGTGACGTCATGAAGGCCAAAACAGGGGTCCGTCTGTGAAAGACTTTTTCTAGGCGTGCCATTCACTCCCACTGTAAGCTCGCTCCAGTACGCCACATATTGGGCCCGGAGAGGCTTACCATGCTAGGCCCAAACAGCACTGTCAACTCATCCTGTCGTACAGCAGGGCTCTTGTTTTGACCACTACTGCACAGTGTCAGCTGTTCCATTGTGGTCTGTTCAAGTCCTCTCTAGGAGGGCCCAGTCTGTGTGTTTGTGGTCATTTCTGTTATATGTTCCTTACTCCGCAAAGTGTGGTGAGGGGTTGCCACTGTTTGTCTAAGCACAGCTGGTGTGTATGCAGCTGTAACCGAGCAGAGAGTACTCAGTGAATTTTGAATGGTCTTCTTGGCCTCTCCTAAAGTAGCTCCAGTCTCCGTATCCTTAAGTTAAGGCCTTTATTCAGAGTCCTAATCAACTCTCTACTGTACTGCAGTGACGTACGTACACTTAAGTACCTTGTTATGGATTATTAACAGATATATCTTTAAGAATCTCTGCTTATTATCATTATATCTGACACATGGCATTCCATTAATAAAGTAGGTGGGAATGTGTTTAGTACTGTATATGATTATTGTATTTTGTATTTATTTGCTTTCTCTCATTTAGGTGGTGCAGAAAATGATGTGGTTGATGGACCATGTGTTTAAATACACCAACTTTGGCCTGGTGTCCCTAATCCACGGGGACTTCTTCATCCGACAGGTGAGACCCCCGCCATTACTAGTGTTCTCAGTAGCTGCTGCTGCCGTTTGTTTTATTGGGGTTTTCCCAGCCTATCCGGCGGTATTAAAGCCAATGGCCTCTTTCCGGCTACAGCTGACCGTAATGTTACCAAGCTGCGTAGAAGTTGACTCACTGGTCATTCACCATAGATGTGAGTGGGCTGACAGTAGTGTAGTGTTGGCCTGCTGGGAAAACCTAGGGTTCCTTCTTTGTGAAAGGCAGCTGGAGCAGAACACACACTCATTCTTTTCATTGTCGTCGTCATTATTATTAGTAATCTTTTTGAATGTAATTTCAAAAATTTGAATTTGAAAAGTAATGTTTCTATAATTTTAAGAGGACAATATGTAGGAACCTTGATGTTGTGTTATGTGGTATCACAAACTGACCAATGTTTATGTTTTGCAGTAACATGTTAAGAATGTTTTCAGAGGTTATCAGCTGTTTACTCATATGGCTTTACTCTAGCAGGGCCAAGTTTGGCTTGCTAGGGTCAAGTCGAGTACAAACTTCCTAATACATTATGCTATTGTTTGGTAAAATATCACCCCCTTATTTTTTCACTTAAATAATAATGTATAACATGCATGAGCCACAAATGCCCCGCTGTGCAAACCACATTATTTATCCCTTTAAACCCTGTAAGGCCTATTTTCTTTTAAACTAAAACATTGCTTACAGTAGCTCTCCCAAAAAAACACATTTGCAAATAATTGTTTTAATTTGTTTTTTTAAGACTACATTTACATAGCCAATGGGTTATATTGTCTGGCCATTGACAGTAAATGTGTGTTTTTTGAAACACAGTGTTTCTGCGGGTCCTTTTAAAAAGTCTAAAATGTAAAATACCCCCCCTTGCTCCACCATTCATCCATCCGACACAGAGTGTTGTCATAAACAAGCCCGCTTTAATGCACGGGCTTACCTGGGCTTAAACCCCAGGGCATATGAAGACAAGGGGCCTATCATGAGCCAATGAAAAAAACGTGTTTAGTAATTTGTTGACTTTTCTGTCCATCACTTGATATTCATGGTTTTGGTTGCTGATTGATCCAATTTACAAGTAACTCAGCCTATCAGAATGTAAATAGTTTTGTCACGTGATCTACTGTATGTAGCCCATCCATACGTAGCCCATTCAGCTAATGACAGAAGGTAGTGGCTGCATTTACATGGACCCTACTATTCTGATTGGAATCAGTTTAAAAGTCCAACACGAATTAAAATGCTCCGTATATACACCTGAAGAGAGAGGCCCAACACGATTGATTCGGAAGCAGAGGGGAAGGCTATCAACCGTTCCATAACCCAATTGAAAGAAGAATATCCCATAAACAGTTTAACTCTATTACTTCCTGGTTGCGTTCTTCACAGGATACTAGCTGTTGTTTTGTGAATGCCAAATTGATAAATGTGGAGACAAGACAGTTAGTAGGATTTACTGCACATCCATTGAAGTCTGGAGAAAACATGCGTATCTATGTGAATGGGAGCAATGGTGACTTAATATTGAGCCGTAATAAATCCCTCCACAGTCACAAAAAAGGCCTCAATCACAGAGTTAGTTGGATTATAGCGACAATCGTGGCTTTTGCTATAAAGACCATATATCACTTCTAAAAGGTATGACAGTCTTCAATTAAGGGTAGGTCAGATGCACATGTTAAACTGGGCCGGTGGTGCACGATTGCCTTCCGATGTGATATTCATGTCTCGTGGTGCTGAATGTGGGCAGTGCAGCAGGTGGCACACACAGAATTCAGATTTCCAGTTTGTTGTCGGTATGAGGTTGTTGGTCACCGTCAGACATAACTTTAGAGCACACGTGGTGTTTTTCGTCAGGACAATGTGTAGGGGATTGTAGTTATCAGCAAATACTGGCTGATGTTAATTTAGCATGTGTGACGGTAGGCGTACCCATTGCTTTCCAGTAGCCTGTGCAGCTACTGGGTGGGGGGGCTACGAAACTTCTCAGCCCCAGGGCCTAACGCAGGTTAATGCGGGCCTGGTCATAAACATGCTGCTGTAATTGGGAGTGACTGCATTCTGGTGAGAATAGCCACACAGCAGCTATTTGGCTATTTAGACCCAGAAAATGGCCAAAAAAAAACACAATCACTTGAGAATTCATATGGCAGTCAATATGTGCTGATTAACTCATTAAACATCCAGGGTCTCTGGCTTGAATTCCTTGCTTAACATACTTTTTAAGGCTACTTAATCTAATGGCCCGTGCCTAAAATATTTTAGGAGTTAGTTTACAGGTTTATCCTTTAATGAAGTGGCAACCATCAAAGCAAAATATTTTTTTAATAGCCATATGCAGTTGAAAAGTAGTTTGTCTAACTACAACTTTTACAATACATTTATTGTGAATCGTCCCTTATCAAATAAATAACTAAATCCTTAACCTTGGTCAAATTAGTAATTGTGGGTAAAAAAAAAAAAACCCACTCAGCTTTCACTAAATGAATATATTCTGAGATTCTGATTTGCCTTAATATCGTATTGTACTTCTTTTGCCAGTATGGATGAGAAATGGGTCTTAAATTGCGTTCATAATGGTCTTAAAAAGTCTTAAATTTAACTTGATGAAACCTGCAGAAACCCTGAAACATTTGCTAATGTGTTTTGGTGAGCTAAGTGACGTTCTTGACAGGTCTTAACAGCGTTTTAATTAGGAACCTTTTTTTACATCTTTTTTTTTTACCCGAAACCATGCTTGTGAGGGCAGAATTAAAACACTTCTATCCAGGTCATGAAAATCCTCTACGATAGTCAGTAACTTGTGTCAGGCACCTTGCCCAGAGTGTAAAACCCTGAGTCTACAAACAGTCAGACATTTTCTCTGGCACTCCCTTCCCAGCATTCTTCATGCCCTCCCCTCTGAATAAGAGGAACGCACACAACAAGCATTATCAGCACATCATCAACACAAACGCAGGATCCAGTAGCCACTGATAATAAAGCATGTGATGATGCCAATGTGTTCCTGTAACCAATGGGAGGTTGGCTTTTAACTGCATTTCCCTGTAGTGTGGGAAAATGGGTGGGGCAAGACACTAGCAAGAGACATGAGTAGCCTTAATACTAGGTTATATTTGTTGTAAGCCATAATGAAGGCCAGGGGTACTGTATATCTTTCTGTTAATCACCTGGAATGTTCACTATTAGACAGCTTGGAGGTATGTGGCTCCGTTTCAGTTGGGACCAATTTGTGCAATCACATGAGTCATCTCTGTAGGATACTCTATGCCCTGTCCTGTCACTGCCATGTAAACTAGATTGTCATAATCGATGAGTCCTAACATGGCTACGTGTTATTACGCAGCTTGTATGTGCATGTACACACACATTCTTTGGCAGTCCATTTTGCCTGTGCTAATGCATTTAGAATGGCTTTTGACCAGGCCTAAGAAACAAATCAATCTAAACTCCATATGCCATTATATGTACCTGCTAATGCGCCTAATGCTGTCGAGGTCAACATGCATCGCATGCACCGTTCATTCCATTACGACTGGCTTGACACTCCCGTGAGTCATGATACTGCATCTAACAACCTGCTTCCGTTCACAGTAAAGGTTACCGTTGACGTGAAGGTTACTTTTTCTAATGTTCTAGAATGTACTGCCGTACACCCGCGCTGTAATTCACGTGTGCAGATGCATGTACAGGGCATTAATGCGGTGCATCCCCTGTAGGGTAAAGCCCACAGAGATAAGCAGCTTGTCTACCTGAAGGACCACCTGGACAAGTACTACCACAGCCGGGACCGCAAGTGGATCGTCCTCTTTCCCGAGGGGGGCTTCCTGCGCAAGCGGCGGGAAACCAGCCAGTCGTTCGCCAAGAAGAACTCCCTCCCCCACCTGAACCACGTGACTCTGCCCCGTCTGGGAGCCACCCAGGTCATCATGAAGACCCTGGCAGCGCAGCAGGAGAACGGCAGCGTGGGCAACGACACGGCGGACCCTAGCCAGCCAGGTAGAGATTGTACAATGCAAACTGATCACCATTCCGGCATTTTCCGCACACGTTGGGTCATTTATGGGATTCCTCTAGAGCTGCTGTGATTAAACAGTTTAGTTGTTGTCTTTTTTTTTGGCCCTTCCCTTAGTAGCTGAGATATAGGTGTGTCATACACCAGTATGTGCCGGTTTGAACCCTTTCCATTCCATGGCAGGTTGCCTATTTGTAATTTTGTTTATTTATTTTTTTACTTATTGTGTAGAATATTTTACATTAATTCCAAGGTTCTATATGTGAAACGCATAATATTTAATATGCTCAGTTTGAGTTCAAAGTCACTGCACACTGATATCAGGTTAGGATGCTCCTCTGGACTGAACATGATTTATAGAAAATACATTTAAAAAAGTTAAATTTGAGGACTATGTAAAAATTGGAAATCTATAAATCTTCCTGACGGGCATTGCCAGGTCTCATAAAGTATGATGCGGTCTGCCAGAAATGTGCCATTCTTATTCCTCATACCTTACCGTCTTTGGAAACTTTTTTTTCTTATTTTAAGCATAAGCACTTATCATAGACAATGCTCCTCAAACAAGCGTGTCATGTGTGCTATCAGGCCGGGGTTAGAGCGAGCATCAAACGCACAGCATTAAATCATCACGTCTTTGATGCCATGTCCTCTGAGAGAACAGACTTAAATGATGGGTGACCCCTAGGACCAGGGAGGGTAGATGTGCACGATGGCACCAGAAATTGCACCAGAGAGCCATCTTTCTCCTGTCTGGAGGCCCGCCCCAAATACAGCCAAAGAACTGGAGGGCTTCTCTGCAATGTAACACTCTCTGCGAATGAAACCCGTGCAGCTCTTCACCGTGCAAATGTCTGCAACATTCTCATGCTGCGTTGCTGTGCATCGCACCAGTTTTAATGAGCGCCACAGAGCAACAGGCGGGTGTGGCTGGTGGGGAGTAACGTTATCTTTGTGACAGGGCGACTTGCCCAAACTTGATTACTACTTTTAAATGCTGGCCAATCGGAGTGTAGATGTGTTCATCTGATGTTCCCCCTTTTTAAAATGATCTCTCCTGTCGTTAGGTCCCATTGAACTGAAACAGGCTAGTTGTGGCAGTAGCCACTTTTCTGTTTTGTGTGTGTGTGTGCATGCACATGTGTGCGCGCGCGCGTGCGTGTGTGTTTGTGTTTGTGACAAAAGTTTACCAGGAGCTCAATGTGTTTTGTTTTTTTTGTTTCCTCTGTACAAATAAGGGTGGAGGCATGTTTCTGAAGTTATTTATGAGCCTGTGTGAATGCACTGTTACTGTTGTAATTTGAGTAGCATTCTTCAGATGAGTGGCTCTGGGACTAGCTAACAGTAGCCAGACTCAGCACATGTTTACCTACAGTTTGATGTGCCACGTCAAGATGTAGATTGTTTTGAGCCGTAGTGCTGAATCTACAAAAGCCACATGAATTTTGGGATGTTACTATACCTGTGTTTCTATTTATTTAAAATGGGAAGTGACTTCTACACTCCACCTCCTGGTGTCTTTTGCATGAACCAGCCAGATACGGTTGGTTCTCTTTTCTCCATGCCAGTGTGTCAATACAAAGATCACTGTTGTCAGGGTAAAATGTGGACAAGCGGCTTCATTTGATTATACAATCACTCGCTTTGCATGCAAGAGCGTGTTTCTTTTTTTTTTGTGGGCTGTTTCCCTTTCTCAGTCGTTTCATTGTCTCTCATGAAGTGTTGGCACTGGTTCTGTCAGACAGATAAGGGTGTAATTAATGAGAGAAAAAAAGGGCTCTAGACAGGTTCATATACAGTACCAGCGGTTTGCCTGCTAAAGGAAGCTGGCTGGCGCTAGTTGGACGTCCGTTAGAAAGCACGGGGCATACAGCATAAAACTGCCATTAACCGTATTTGCGTGAGTGCGCGCAAACATCTGAGCACCCACAGATGTGCCCTGCTGATCCAACGTACCACAGTCTCTGTCGACCGCCCCTGACGCTTCACAGAGGTGCCCACAGCTTGCTGACTCACAGCGAGGCAAATGGGATTGGACGTTGCAGTACACATGCGCACTCTCCCCGGTTTGTCAGCGGAGCGTCGTCGCCCACATTAAACACAAACACCGTTCCCAACCCTTAGTTTGCAGATGGTAGCGAACAGACTGTAGTAAAGGTGACATCCGTGTTCCAACGGTAGCCATAGCAAGCCTAGTCTTGTGCTCTTTCACCACAGTCCCTCTGAGCTGGACCTGAAGCAACAGCTCAGGTGGGCAGTGTGGAATTGCTGTCAAACCGGCTCTGCTATTGGCCAGTAGTGTGGCCTGACGGGAGAGCCAGGGATCTGAACAGTGTTCACGTCCTTCCCCTTTGACTGTTTACACAACGGGCAGGGCTGCTCTAATGTCGCGTTAAGAGACGTGACCTGCCGTTGTTGCAGCATTGTTTGTCACGGTGCGAAGGGCACTAGCGATAGCTTTGCTGGAGGCTAGTCACTTTGGACTGTGGGCGTGGGTGAGCGACTGCCACCTAATTAGAACCACCGCCCACCCAACCAGTTTGGTATTTTATTTATTGATGTTAAGATAAACACTTAACACTTGTTTGTATTAGTTGATATTGATATAGCTATTGATATTTATAAATATCAATAGTTATTTAATAATCAATGTAAATGATGAATGTATGCCCCCACCCAACTCAACACAATATTCGAGCCGTCTGGCGTTAACAGGCGACAGGTGTCGTGCCAAAAAGTGTCGTGCCCAAAAATGATCTATTGATCTAAGTGGCTATTGTTAAGGAAGCCTACCGGCATAATATTGTAGACCTACTAATCATTGGCCTGTGTAATTACAAAGCTGGCGGTGATCACAACAATGGTAATATCATACTACTAGGCTTGAGGCCTACTTGCACAAATAGTCTACTAGGCTACATCGTAGTTGTAATAGGCCTATTAGACAAATTGCCATTGCCCACCTCGTTTCATGTACGCCCACCCACGCGCACATTTCTGGCTACGCCACTGCTGCGATAGCTGTACTACTGCACTGTACGTTGTCATTACCAGTGGTCCCCAGCCAGTCAGCGCTGTAGTAATAGCCTAGCCATTAGCCACAGCCCAATGCATTTCCCCTCTTTGTCACTTAGAACTTTCCGTCATGTGTCCCTCATACCCGCTCTAACGGAATTCCCCTATGGGAGTTGATAAAATGCTCTCCATTTTGTCATTGTCGTCAGCCCTGTCGCACGTTTTTCTCTCTCTCCCATTAAACTGCCTCCTGCTCTCCCTCGGCGTCCATTGTTGGAGATGGAGGCCAGGTAGCTCGTTGCCCAGGTTTCTCTCAACGACGAGCCACTTTCATATTTGAATGCTTAAAATGGGAACAGTGGCTAGTAGTCACGCATTATGTATTTGTCTGTTTCCCATAACAGGTAGGCCTAATAAGCGTAGGGGCCTGCAGTGGGTGGTGGATGTGACCATAGCCTACCCCAAAGCTAGGCCCATGGATATCCAGACATGGATCTTTGGGTACAGACCTCCTTCGGTCACACATGTGCACTACAGGTAAGGATAATTAATCTGTTTAATCTGTGGCTACTAGCTCATTATTCGTTTTTTGACTACATTTAGTGTTGAGTTTAGTTAATAGTATGGTAAGTAATTCTGGAGAAAGATGTGTGTTATATATTTTAACTCTAACCCTTCATAAATACCAGGTTGTTGTTGTTATTATTAAGCTAGTGGACTGCGAGGAGATATTTGGTGAATTTGACAAAGTATTAGCTTACTATACCCTTTTTTAAAGTAAAGTTTTTTTTAAGGTCTAAATACTTGTGAACGGTCACTGCACACTGTGAACAACCCTAGTTAACATGCATATACTTTTGAGTGGAGGATATCTCAGGCAGGCTTATACCCAGGTCCCTTCGTTCTTCGAGGGAACGGGGCTAATGACTGCACCACCATGCCACCCCATGTGACTTGGAAACTACCTGGCAGGCTCCCCAGGATACCAAGCCTCTGGGATGCACCAAAACCTAATACGAATTTGATCATCCTTTAACTAGGGGCCAAATTAGTCACTCAGTAAACTGTAAAACAACAATACGTTGTGCATTATGACTCCTCTTCCTGAAAGAAATTTTGTTCTTGCCTTTACAATGCTGTGCTGTCATGGTAATAATTGTATGCCTCCTTAACCAGAGTATGAAATCATTTTACAAATGGATTCATGTTACAAGGGAGTCATACACAAGTCTGTAATATAATTGCAACTCATTTACTAGCTTTATCAGACAGGGACTTTGAGTTCAACTAGTTAGGTTACGTTGACCTGCTCACTGTATTTCCTTGCTGGGAAATGTGTCCTCTGCGCTTGACCCATCCTAACTACAATGCAATGGCCATACCTGGGGACCAACTCTACTTCTGATGCCAGTACCCTAGACAAGGGCAATGGCATGCGGATTGTCCTAGCATGCGCATTGTCCTAGCATGCATATTGTCCTAGCATGTGTATTGGGGTAGACCAGAGGAAACCCCATCTGTGGTAACATACCCCTAGTGTGCCAATATCACTTTCTGCAGACACCTTGATGTGAGGCAACCCCTATATGTGTGCGAGAGTCAACAAGGACACCGAGGGTGAGACCGTGTGAATAGCAAAGTCAGCTGAATGTGATGTCATCTGCTAGAGTCTACGTCAGTGTTCTAAACAGTGTGTTCATTGTTATGCATATAGGGAGACAGACGCATAAACATTGCCCTAATGTTGACACAAATGGTTTGCCTTTTCTAATCAAGTGGTTTCATTCGCCTTTTTATTGCCGAGCATGTTAATGTAGGCTACTGTGCAAAGAAACGGCTCTTTATCTACTTGATCTAGTTTTTAAAATCAATTTTGGAGTATAATACTTTCAATACAACACGGGTCGACCTATGTGTATACATGCTACAGATGTGATGTCATAGTGACGTCATTGCGTTTAAAAACAGAGATTGACCTGCGTTAAGTGTATAGCATAACAGGCGGTACTACATGGTACGGCAAAAGAGGTATGCCTTTGTTTCCTGAGCCACTGAAAAGTGACTGTTAGGACCAGAGATTTCAGTGCCTCTTCTCAGTACTCAGCAGTCAGATGGCTCTATATTAACAATACCCAAATAGGGTTCTTTGACACAATTGTTTCAAAGTACGTTTCGCACTGCAATGTATTTGATGTTCCTTGCTGTGAAAAGTGTATTATTATAGTTCAGTGACTCTTAATTTGTAGGACATTCACAAACGCCCCTGATTACAGATACTGTACTTACTGTGTATACTGTGTTTTTCTACCACATTCCTCCTGAGTGAGGAGTAAATTCTCTGTGCTACTCGGAGCCAGATGGGAGAAGGCTTGCTCACCAGGGAAGGATCTTGACTCCTACTGTATTTCAGCGGTTCCATTCATGGCCTTTGTTTGAACCCAACTGGGGATGTCCGACTGCTCTCTGCATATCAATTGCACGTAAGGGCGGGTGTCAATCTAAACGGTGATTTATTAACATATCTTAGCCCACCCTTCCCTCAGGACAGTTCTCTCCTGCTTTAGGCTAAGGCCTCATTGCCTCTGTAATTAGCGAGGCTGCACCTCCCACCTTCGGATCAGCCCCCTGCCCGCCTGGTCAGCACCGGTCAGCCCCCCTGGAGTCCTCCAGCCTTGCTAGCGCCAGCATGTTCCACCTGTGCCCGTGGCGGTGGTTAGCGCAGTTGCGGAGGAGAGGCGGAGAGGCCCACTGCTCTCCAGGTGCCTAGTCAACAACGGGATTAACCTGGCCTGCTGATTAAGGGAAGCCTGCAGGGGCGGAGACCACATAGCGCGCATGTACGTGCACGACTGCCACTGCCTTGACTGGAGGATCATCTCTTTGCTCACACTACTGTGTGTGTGTGTGTGTGTGTGTGTGTGTGTGCGCGCGCGCGAGCGCTCAGCTCTTCTAGGTAAGGGCTAAGAGCAGGCTGTCTTGCCTTGGAGAATCAGTTGGAAGTATTTGTTTATGTAAAAGAACCATGGCTGCACAGCCGGAGGCGACGCAATGGCCGAGATCACCCCGCCTCTGCAGACACACGGGAGCCTTGCTGGGTTGAGAGCTACTGAAACCCTGCTGCTTGCCGTTCAGCATCTCAAAACGTCTGTCGCTCCACCATATTCTATTTCTGTTGCAACCTGTTGTGACGCTCATGAGCTTAAACAAAGAAAAAATGAAAAAAAATACTTTAAAAGTATCCAGGAATATTCTAGAATATACCCTTCTCTCTTTCCATCTATTCACAATCTCCGGTCTCTCTTAATTTCTTACTCTCTAGCCTCTCTCTCTGTCTCTCTCTCTAATCTCGGACACCCATATTGTGGCAACATAAGCCCTCTGTGGACGGCAGATGGGAGAGCAAGGTGGGTGTACCAAGGGCGAGCTAGGGCAAAAGTGTTTTAAATAGGTTGAATTCTTTATTTATTTCAAACGTGGCTCACTGGCGTTTTTTAAGCTGCCTACGGAGACATCTGTGTGCGTAACCCTAATCGTAACCGTAACCGTGAAGGGCAAAGCCCTGTGAGATCCGCTGCTTGGCCACACTGTTGGGAAGCCTCAGTGAGCTATGCTGGTATGAAGGTAATGGTTATGTGTTAATGTGCCCTCTTCCCCTCCCTGTTCAGTGGAGCGAGACCCGTTCAACCCGCTGCTCATCCTCATCGATAACGCATTCGCAGAGCACTCTCAAATGCACCTCCACTGGTGTAGAGGCCGTAGTTTCTTTTATCCTGGGACAACTGACCTTTTGACCTTATATTGTTTTAGGTTTTCTCCCACTGTGATACTGTTGCAATAATCTCTATTGTGCTTATTCACCTCCTTCCATGGGCCCATCTTACACACCTCTACTGGAATTGTAAGCTTGTGGTCCACCGGGACCACATGGAAAGGTGGAGCTGTGCTGTTTGAAAACATGCTTTCACCCCACCCGTAAATTCCTCTTCCATCTCGTCATCTTTGTGCCAAATGTGGCTTCATTATACTAGCCTCATAGCTTTTCCATCATTCTCCATCGCTATATTAATGATTATTAAATGTCAGTTAACGGTAGAGGCATTTGATGAATTTAGCCTTTCATTAATTCTGCTAGTATTTTACTGTCTCTAAATAAACAGTTTCTCTACTGTGCTTCTCCTTCTAAGGGAAGCAATGCGGTCTTGTCTGTTGTGAACCAACCCATTTCCTGTAAGAGGAAGCAGATTAAAGACTAAATGGAGCAATTAACGAGCAAACTCTCACTGTCCTTCAACATCCAGTCTGATTGCTGACAAGGGCTATGTGGTATTCTGAAAGAAAGAGCTCTTGGAACATGGATTGTGTGCTTTTTACTAAGGGAAAACAATTGACCTCCATATTAAGTGCACAGAGAACGCAATCTCAAGATACTGCCATTTAGTCCAAATAGAACAAGAGGTACATATACTGCATAGAGAACTTAACGAATACAGTCAGCCAGCCCTCAGCTCTCGTCATCCTTTGGCCTGATAATCAACCCAAACGAAGGGAGGGTGTGTGTGTGTGTGTGTGTCAAAGAGGATAGGATGTTGCTGCCATGACAAACATGGTTGTCATGGGGTTCCACATACACAGATGAGGACCCTTGTGTCGGATTAGAGTCAAACATATTTGTCTGGCAGCTGCAGCGCCTTGCAATCTCGCCAGTTATTGAATGTGTGCTTTTGCTCCAGCAAGCCTTTTCATATTTTCAAACTGGAGAGTCATAACTTTTAACAATGGAATAAATATGCATTCCTCTGTATTCCAGCCATTATCCTCGACACACAGGCTGGGACTATGGGCAGCCGGGGTGCATGTAAAGGTGTGTGTTTATTACGTGCCTTACCAAAACCGCAACCGCAACGTAAGGATGCACGTCGTCATGCTGAGGGTTTTGAGATGCAGCATGGTGTGTGTGTGTGTGTGTGAGAGACAGAACACTTGTTCTGAAGGGACCCGGGATGCAAAGCTAGCAATCTAATGATTGCTTTAAATGTTTGAATTGTTGGCGGGTAAGCAGTAAGTAGGCATGTTATGAACTTGGACAAGCCACGTGAGTGAGGTCAGGCTTTGTGCGTTCAGTGTTGCTAGGGCGTGGACATTTGATGTTTCAGCGTGCTGCCGCAGGTCAGCCAGCTCTAGTAATCTGATGTAGCAGATTACTAACGGGAGATACTGCAGCCCAGGCGGGGCAGTGCCAAGTGTGTTAGGGTGGAAATGTGCCCACTGCCGTGCCCCCCCCCCCCCCCGGAAGCCACCTGCATATTCTGTTCTTTCACTTAGCACGTCGGAGACGCTGGCGCGCCATGTTTCCATCGCCCAGCGCTGCAAGACAAAGGCACGGCTTTGATGGTCGTGGCTTCGCTCTGTTTCGCCAGAGGTCGTTTTTTTCTTTATATCTGGAATGACTCCAGGTAGCGACCGTTCTTGGCCAAGGTTAATCGCTGGGCTGGCAGAACTGGTCAGCGGTAAATCAAAAGCCTTTGGCATCTATTTACCATTTGGGCGCTTGACATGGCTTGCCGTACTCTAGCCAGCAATGAGGTGGCTCAGGAGAGTCACTGTGGTTGTACATCACTGTGACTGCTACTAGACAGGGATACTGGGTACGTCAAAGTCAAATGCTGATTAATTTTACCATCCACATTTAGCATGGCAACCACATAAGTTTAGTTGGTGGGAAAGCTTCCACACTGTCAGCGCTGTTTCTGTCTTTTTTTTTTTTTCTAAGAATGGAGGACAGAAAGGTCTAACCAGCCAGACTCAGTCTCCAGCTCTCTCTGAAGCTTCTGTGGATAGTGAAGACCATGATTCCTTCCTGCATGAATATTTCAGGTTGATATCCATTGGCCACCTGCTACCCGAGGTCTAAATGCTCAAACCTCGCCTATAAGTGGCCCGAGCCAGCTTCCCTTTGCTAGAATTACAGAGCTATCAGTTTACATTTAGACTAGAGAGAAGGCCTTTTGAAGACCCACTTCGCTAAAGAAGTTGCAAGACCTCTGGCTTTGTGACCACTTCAGGATTTTAATTGAATAATTTGTGTTCATATGCTTAACTAAAATATAAAGTTGTCGGCACTGACAGCAAAATGGCTACACTACAAGTCCAGTAGTCCAGTAACCATTGATTGAACACAGCCACATACTGTGTCACTGGGTTTCACCTGCTGTTTGACTGGTGACCTTGCTGCTTGTCCACCAAGCGGTAATGTGTTTAAACTTCAGCGCTTGCAGCATGGTGGCGGGGTGACACCCGATAGCGTCGGCCAACGTGTTAGAAGACTGGCGGGGTGGGGCACAGCGATTTGGCCTCTTATCAACATATCAAGTGGCCTCGGTGGCCAAGCGCCAGAGTTGGCCAATAAGAAGCACTCTTATTAGCCCAGTGGGGCTTATATGTGGCTTTCTAGCTTTCTAGGAAAAGGAAAGAAAATGTTTAGGATTTTCTTTCTCATTATTTCCTCATATGCTTTTCAACAGTGCATAGCATGTGGCTACTAATGAAGGACCTTAATAAAAAAACACTCAATATTCACCAGAATTGAAGCAGAAACGGGAAAGTCTCCATTATGGAGGTTGATATGTTTCTGCAACACACATGCACTGTGTACATTTGCCAATAATGATTGCTGGAAGTGTGCATTGAGAGCCCAAGGGTGTGACAGTTTAAATTTGGTTCATAGTTCTGTATTTTATATTTGGTCATAGTTCTGTTGGCCAGCAAGAGCTGAAGAATGGGTGACTCATGTATGGATGTGGAACAAACCAGCCTTTTTCTTAAGAATTTGCTCACAAAGGCTGTGTTTGCCGAAGTCCAGAATCTACAGGTTTTTGCCGTCGCAAATCTGTGACCTGGCAGCCCGCTGACGGAGGTTGACATTCAGCTTGTGCAAATGCAACATGGGGACAAATAGGAACCTCTGTCAGGGAGTTTTTTTGTGGAAAAGATTTTCTATTGACTATTATATTGATTATATTCAATCATTAGTGTTCTTGCTTTAGTACTGTAAAGCTTTTCCTTGAGCTGTAAAGAAAACTACTGGGCAAACAAGACTGTAGATAGGAAGTGATTTGAGTTGGGAGGAAACTGTAAGCTATATGAATTGTGATTTTGGACATGGCGGTGTGTAGACACTGAGGACATCTGAAGTCCAAAATGTGTACTGCACTCATGCTTGAATAAAAATATGGCACTACATTTCAAAATGTTGGAATCCAAGTTTACTGGATTGGCTAGGTTTCTCTGGTTGTTTTTCATTTGTCATTTGGGAAGTTATTTTTAAAACATCTATTCAATATATTTTTGTTATTCTTTACTTCCTAATTGATTGTAATGAAGGGTTATTAAATAAATTACGTAATTGTTTGTGTGATCACTGGTCACATGAGTTTGCAAGGTCAGGATCAGTGCATCTTGCTCATCCTGTTTCTACAAGACTCTAGAGTCTCCCTTCAGCAACTCTGTCTCCACATGACATTCTGATGGGCCTGCCAGCTAATGAAGTCCTGAAGAGCTGAGGCTAGGATGCACAGACGTTTCCAGGCGCACGCACACACACACACACACACACACACACACAGGCTGATATGATTGACTCCACTTGAAATAGACTGCACCACTGCTCAGGGACCAAGCCTGACACTGTCAGTTTGGACTGCTGCCTCAGACAGATCAATGCAGACAGCTTTCGCTGAGTACCACTTGAACAATTCCTTTTTCTCTCTTATTTCTCCTCCTCCTCCTCCTCCAGGATGTACCCCATAAAGGAGGTTCCTATAGAGACGGAGCACCTCACTGACTGGCTGTACCAGAGGTTCGTGGAGAAGGAGGAGCTACTGGCCCATTTCTACGACACAGGTCTGTCCAGAACTTTACGTCTAAGCCATGCTTAGCTTCTGTGGCGCCACACACAAACCCCCTATCCGCGCCTTAATATGTCTAATTGTCCTCAGTGTGTAGGTCACTTTGGATGAAGTGCTAAATCACCCAATGTTCTCCCATCAAACAGGCGCATTCCCACCGCCCAAGGGCCAGAAGGAGGCGGCGTCCCGGGAGATGACCCTTGACCCCGTGTGGCTGTGCGTCATCCAGACGCTTGCGTTCGCCTCCGGCTACGTGTGGTACAGTGTCCTCCAGTACTTCTACTGCTGCATATTTTGAGCGCGACGACGAGGCGGAAAATCTGAAGCGTGCCGCTGGCCGGGCCTCAGGATCAGGAGTGTGGCCCCTGCTGACCCCCCACCTCTCCCCCGACCATGTTTGCCCCCGTCCCCCCCCTCCTCCTCCCCCCAACGATGGTTGAATGTACAATTTTTAGAAAGCAGAGACTTAAAAGAAAGAGAAAGAAAAATCACCCTGCACATTACCAAGCTCCTTCTCCATGCATATGAGGCGGCTCATAGACCCACCGGCCTGCAGACCCTCGATCGCCACGGCCCCACCTCGCACATCATCCTATTCCCTCCCTCCGCGCATCGCCGCTCACGTGGTGACGTTTACACGCACCGCTCGCTCGTAGACACGTCTTTTATGTAAAAGATCATGAATGAGGCTCAGGGCCCCCTTGCTTCCCCCACCCTCTGTTCCAGCTGTTGTTCTGGAGTGGACCATCCCGGGGCGTTTAGCTGTACGCGTTTAAAAGGTGTGTGTGTGTGTGTGTGTGTGTGTGTGTGTGTGTTAAAAAGGGCCTGCCCTTGTCCCCAGGCAGATTGGTGCCTGCTTGACCTCACGCCCGCTCAGAACGGGACGGTTTTGCCCACGCGCTCCCAAGGCGGTTCTCCATGAACAGGAAGTCTGGTCTCCGCTCCGGCCTTCATTGCACTAATCATGATCTCCATACTGCCCATCCTGCACTCACCCCACCCCAGGAAATGTTCCCTGGCTGGTGGCCTTCGTCTTCTTTTTTTTTTATTTAGATTAATTGTGTCCGTCGACCCTTGCCCTCTCAACTCCACGACGATGGCCGTCGTACATCATGTTGTTGTTGTTGTTCTCTTGGTTGAGTGACTATTTTTCTGTCCGTCTGTCCATGGAAACGGACTAGCGTGCTGACTGAGAAAAGGGGAATCTTGTTTACGCTGCTGGCCTCGCACCGGGTGGAGGGGAGGGGCCCTCCCGAAAAGGACCGCTTGGCGGACCGACGCTGGCTTCCACATCCCTACCAGTGTCAGACCGGAGTCTGGCTGGAGGTCTTGGGTAGACGTGGGTGGATGGAGACGTGCCCAACACGCTTATGACGTAAACACTGACGGCAAAACCGGGCCAGAACTCTGTTGAGATCCAAACGTCTGCAAATCCCTCGTAGGCTGTGCCTCTGTTTGACGGCAGCCCTCTTCTCTGCACGTGTGCTCGCTCACACGCGCACACACGTGCACAAACACACACACCACAAAGCTTACACAGAGCAGAGATATGTGTCACGGGTCGCCTCCAAAACCCAGACGGATTTTAAGGCAGAGACACTGAATTCCCCCATCGGACTACATAGTTTTCCAAATATTTAAGCCATATGCTTAGTGTCGTTTGGGTGAGAAAATATGGAGGGGGGTAAGGACTTTTTATTTTTTATTTTATAGGAAGCCCTAATTACCCTTAACATTACGCATTCTAAAATATAAAATAGAAGGTCCGGCTCATAGAAACCTAGGTGTCATTACTGTTAATGTACAGCATAACCTGCCTAAGTGAGTGTGTGGTTGTCTTCACCTGCCCCCTTCCATTTTATTTTTTACTTTGATCTATATCATTATTGTGTGGCGTCAGTGTTGACACCAGCACACCGCCATTTTAGTGGTCCTGTTTTATTTTTTATAATCGCTTGAACGGTCGTCCTCATGTCAATGTATGTTTAATATTGTACAAAGCTGAGGAAGAATTTCATTTCTGAATGACTGCGTCGCTCTCTCATCTCTCACTGGTGTCCATAAATATTTCAGATTGGTTTTTACTTGGACAGAAATACGACTGTTTGTATGTAATCAAGGAATCGCCTGTCACTTTCTCAGTGTTAACCTGTAGCTATTATTTGACACCTCCTGATCAAGATGTTATTGTGTGCTTTTATTATATACACTGGCGCTAGGCCATGTTCCCACCTCGCGCTCTGTCCAGTTGCTCGGACACATCAAGACCTCCCCTTCCCTCAACCCCTACGTATGCCATAGCGCATACGGCTCTGATCTGATGTTTGTATAGTGATTTAGGCCTGCAGATAAGTGTTGATCTATAAACGCCTACTGGGTTACTTCAAGGGGCCAAACTAAAGATGGGCCAATATGGAGGGGAATCCTCTCCACCCCACATTTATTTGATTATGTATGTTTTTAAGGAAATGTTCGCAGGGCCCAGCATTGATGCGGTTATTCTCTCCTAAATGCTCCTGTGTCGTGCTTTATTTAGTAAATCAAACGTATAATAGGGTTAGCCGTCCTGTGTTCAGTGAGATCTAGAAGAGTAACAACTATCAAGTGTTTTGAAAGACTGCATTAGAGGGTGCGTTGTAGTAGTGATTGTGTCCTCTGTGATAGGAACAATGTTTGAAAATGTGGGCTACATGATTTTAGGGTACACTCTAAATGTGGGCTCACCCTGCTGCCCTATGAGATTTCCCTATTTGGTGAACGTAACTAAAAATTTAAGATGAATCATTCTTTTCCAAAGAAGGCAGGGAGATATTTTTTATTTTTTCCCCCCCAGGTATGGGAAATGGGAAATAAACACCATAGGAATTAACACATGATGCTAGAACTGTCTGTAATTTTCCATTTTGTACTTCCCCTTTAATTCCTAGCTGCACAGCCATTTTACAACACAAAAAACTTGTGCTGGAATAAAACGTGAAAAGAAAAGAATCCAATAAGTGCATCTTTGTTTTTTTGCATATCCATTATCTACACCTCTACAAAGTATAAGTGAAATGGTTCTATATTTTTAATTCCTGGTTTAAATAACAATCAAATCTATAGGATTGTATTGCAATTTGTTCACTGCCAAATGTATGGTCTGTCTCCAGGTAACTAATAAGGCCTACTGTTTACTCAGGAGTGTGCCCTTTGTTTAACAATGATGTCTGTCACTGACTGAGTGTAACCAGCTTATATTACAGATCTGTTATTTCAACTGTGAAACCAAGTAGCTGTTGGTGAAGCACTGTATGTCCCGACATGCACTGTGAACAAATGCATGTGCCTGTATCATCATTACCCCATCAACCGACCACACTGAGCTGTAAAATGGGCTTAACGATGCATGTGGATTCGTCTCCATGCTAAACAGCTACTGTAATAGTTATGTATGCGCATGTTACCCAAAACTGACTCCAATGAAGAGCTGTCGCAGCATGTAATGGAACTGTAATGCTAGAAGTTGGTAAGCTTCTGAAAAACGCCTCATATTACTCAACAGCACAGACTAGCTTTACTCTCACCTGTGATGTTGTGAGGAAATATTGGTGTTATGTATCCATCTTAAGATGGGTAATACATGATGGTGACATGTTTGGAAGCTTGAACCACATGGTTTCTTGTGTAAGCCACCATTCCTCACACATTGCTTACTGTTTGGTAACTACCCTTATGATAGTTCTTGTTAATGCAATATTACTTTTCCAAAACAGTAATGACATTACTATTACTAATAAAAATACATATTCTTTAGGATGCCTTTCAAAACAATCAAGGTAATCTTACATTGAAAATAGGTAAATACAGAGATATGAAACATTTGGCTGAGACACTAATAAACATTTGACCAAGGTATGAATATACATTCTAGAAACGATATATATTTAAACATTGGGAAATCTATACAAAATGTATATATAAACAAAAATATTTGGGAAATGTATACCAAATACATAACGAGTTAACAGGTGACGAGAAGATCTGTAGAGAAGGAGCAAAGAGATCAGGAGGGAGTATATGCCAGGAGGAGGTCAGAGAGGTAGGCGGGAGCCAGGTTGTGAAGGGCCTTGTATGTGAGGAGGAGGGTCTTGAATTTGATACGGAATTGTACAGTAAGCCAATGAACTTGAAACCGAAGTGATCTGTTGACCTTGTGTTTGTGAGGATTCTAGCAGAAGAGTTCAGAACTAGTTGGAGACGAAATTGAATTTGGTTTGGATGCCAGAGAGAAGAGTTAGTGTTACTGCGTTACAAGAACGAGATTTCTGGTCCTGCCAAATTTAGGGTAGGCTAATTGAACCAACCTGTCCAATCATCTGGTTTAAGAGGATGCAATGTTTTCACTTTGGCTGATCGTTGACTCCTAAGTATAATAATTGTTCCAATAAAGAGGATTTAATTAAATAAGGAGGTGGCTACACAGGTTGTCATTTTTCGCATGGGGCAGGGAGGGTAGTTAGTGAAAGTAATATAGTAATGTAACTAATTACTTTTAATACCCAGTATAAGTAATGTTATTACTTTTAAATGAGTAATAAGTAGTAAATCATAATTCTTGAGTGAATTGCCCAACACTGCTCAGACAAGAGTGCATGTTAGAGGTGTTAAGGCAGGCTGCAGGTCAAACCTTTGTTTCTAACGTTCAAACTGCATTTAAATAATTGCTACTGTGGATCGTGTGTGACGTGAAACGGTATAGTCCTTTAAAGACACACAATTATAGCAACGCTGTTGTGATAAAACAAATAAGGAAATGTCATGTTTGCTCATTGTCTCCTGTATATTCCTTAACTCACTGGAATTTGCGTTTGTTTGACATCAGCCTTCGCCGCCTAGCGGTCAGCAGTCCACCCAGATTGTTCCTTATCTCGCAGGCAAACTGATTATTTTATTTTATTTGAAATTATTTTATTGTGCTCTCCGTAGAAATTACCTTTGTCCGTGGCAGTCTGGCACATTGACCTCATTCGTTACGGTCTACTACGTGGTCGGTGTATCATCTCCTGATGAGTGTCAGGTTGAGCCGAGGTAGACATCGTTAACCTACAGTTAATCAGTTGCTCTGTTAGTAGCCTTAATGATAATAATAGCTATTTGTCTAAAACCATTAGGAAAGTTCAGAAATGTATTTATTTTATCAGTATGCCGTTGGTTAAGTATTATGTGACTTAACTATTTTCTATCAAACCCTTATCTTTATTGTGAATAATTATAGTGCTTCATTTGTGACTGGTTTCCACTACATATCTTTGCTGCCACCCTGTGGCAACTCGAAAGCATTTAAAATCAACCGCGCCACGGTTGTGAACATGGTTGCGAAGGAACACAGTTGTATCGCTGTAGCGGCCAATCAGCGCGGCCAATCATCTTTAGCGGTATACACGCGGATAACCAATCAACTTCGTTATTTTAAGCACCAATTTAAAACGAGTGTTGTGCTTGTTCGCTTCCCTGGTTGTTGTCGACAACACACTGCTAGTCAACTATAAAGCTAGACAAAAGTGAAGTATCTTGTTTAGTTAACGTTAATAGTCATTTAAGACAATCAAACATATGTATGCTACTACAATTCGTAACTGCACGTTAATTTAATGCTATACTAAAACATTGACTACATTACCGGTACGGTACAGTGCGTTCGATTCGATTGCAAGATGCCTTCTCGCGTTGATGATTATGAAGTGTTGTATACCATAGGCTCTGGTTCATACGGCAAATGTCAAAAAATAAAGAGGAAGTCTGATGGTAAAGTAAGTAACCTAATATCATTACGCAATGTTGGAAAAAAACACTAATATTCAAACTGCACTGTACATTGAATCTTCTTTGGTTTGTAATGGCAGATTCTGGTATGGAAGCAGTTGGACTACGGGACAATGGCTGAGAGTGAAAAACAGATGCTGGTCTCAGAGGTGAACCTCCTCAGAGAGCTCAAACATCCAAACATCGTGAGGTACTATGACCGCATCATAGACCGGACAAACACCACCCTGTACATAGTAATGGAGTACTGCGAAGGTGGCGATCTCTCCACCCTCATCACCAGATGCATTAAGGAAAGGTATGAATTCATCCTTTCTTTTTTTTATATATGTATATGTCATGCATGTTCTGCTGTGAAAATATGAGATATCATCACAGTTGACTGCATACAGCTGTTTTTTTTTTTGCATATTTGGGATGTAAATAAAAATGTCCTACCAGGACAGGGACGGACAGACACACACATACAATAAGGCTATATGTGATACAAAATCTAATTATTGCCAACATTATTTGCTCTCTGGATGTATACGTAATATGGTTTGTTTCGTCTCACTGCTCCCAAGGCGCTACCTAGAGGAGCAGTTTGTCCTGCGGGTGATGGCACAGCTCACCTTGGCACTGAAGGAGTGCCACAGGAGGAGCGATGGAGGTGCCACCGTGCTCCACCGGGACCTCAAACCAGCAAACATCTTCCTGGACATCAAGCAGAATGTGAAGCTGGGGGACTTTGGCCTGGCCAGGATACTCAACCATGACACTAGCTTCGCCAAGACCTTCGTTGGGACGCCCTATTACATGTCACCGGTGAGTTGCTATTGTGAGTTACTAATCCAGTCATTTCCTGGGGAACTGATGTTTGCTATGGAAACACTAATTGTACGTTAATGGGGAGGTAAATATTACGGATGCGCACATTGTGAAATTCTGGACGGATGTTTAAAATAACACTTACCAAATGCTGATACCAATGTTTGTGAAATACTCTCATATGGCCAACATTTTCTTCCGCTTCTATTTGAAAACAAGTTGTGTGCACAGCAGTTGCGCTCTTACACCGTGCCAGAGTTGCTGTCATGTGTGGTGGCATAGTACCACCTATTGAATCTTCTCCAAATTTGCAGCTGGGTGGGTAGGCAACTGTTGCCAGTAACTGTATTTTTATCCCCGTTTTAGGAGCAAATGGATCGGATGTCGTATAATGAGAAGTCTGATATATGGTCACTGGGATGTCTGATGTATGAGCTATGTGCATTATCGTAAGTTTTGCTCACTTATCATCATCATCATCATATTCCATTATTAATATGTCCAAAATGGCGCCGAATTGTATTTAGTGTTTATCTTGTTTTAGACCACCTTTTACTGCATACAACCAACAAGAATTGGCAGAGAAAATCAGAGAGGGAAGGTTTAGGAGGATTCCTTTTCGCTATTCGGAAGAACTCTACTCCCTCCTTTCCAGAATGCTCCATTTAAAGGTTTTTATTCCCAATTTCTAACCCAGCAATGTTAATTACCGGAGTAATGAGCCACACCTGTGTTTGTTTACCCTCATGTGAGAACTTTATAGGTGGATTATAAGCCATGGGCACAGACTCATAAAGCACAAATGCAATGTAGAAACACTAGGGCTGTCCAGAATACCATTTTACAGGTTTCGAATTCTTGATGGTATTTCCGAAAGCGTATTCGAATACTCTCTCAAAAACACCATTAAAACACTCAACTATAATTAAGAAGTATAACAGAAGTAATCTTCGATTCCTAGCTTCAGTG
>JAODTR010016623.1:0-50762 GCA_025399935.1 Amblyopsis rosae
AACACCTCCCAAGGGAGGCGTCCAGGGGGCATCCTTACCAGATGCCCGTACCACCTCAACTGGCTCCTTTCGACACGTTTGCTTTATTAAAATAAAAACCCCCTTAGTAATATGTACTAACTTTCAAAATAGCTAGATGATCCCGAGTCAATGATCAGGTAGCCATATTGTAATGTTTAAGCTTATGCTTGTGGGGTGTAATAGCATTTTCTTGGCGATTCAGATTACAGTTCTTTATTTTAAAGCTTGACCGGCCGGTTCCGATTGTAACTTGTTCAGATTTTAATAAACACCTTTATAAACTTGACTAAACTTTCCCAGCATGCAGGGTTTTGCCGCTGGGAGGGCGCCGGAGATAGGCCTACCTACAAGGCAGAAGGCATTCAGCGTCCGGTTTATTAATAAAAAAAACACACATGTAACTTACTATTTTAAGTGAGATGAACAATGTTATTACAATAGCAAATTGTGAACTTCCTCGAAAACTGAATATGCATGCTCGACGTGTGTTTGTGTGTGCGCGTGCTCAACAACTTTATGCTGCTCTTATTCAACAATAATGTGATATGACATATATCAGTCATTGACTGAGATTTAACTTGTGAACGTAAACGTCATTGTGTAAACACAAATGCATCGTATGATCAGGCATAACCGGCTATATTTAGACTGATTCATCACACATCAAGGTGCAGAGTCAGACACTTGAATGACAGTCTGAGGCAAGGTGCATCCCCCATTGTCAGTGACATCATGGCATCATTCATAAACATAATTTCAATGTCAGTGATTGTGTACAGAATTACAGAACTATTATTAGGCTTATCTTATAAAAAATAAAAAACATGTACATGACATGGTAACAGCCATTTGTGATAATTGCTATAGTTCTCATTTTTGCATTAGAATATAGAGCAATTCAAATTTGGTCGCATTAGCTCATGTAGTAATGCTCTACCATCACATTTAAAGTTTATTTTCTATTACACATTGAATATTAAACTAAAGCTCGACTTGAAGAAAAAAAGATTTTGAATTTTTTTTTAAAAAGATTAAAAAAATGATATCTATATATATATATATATTTTTTTTTTTTTTTGTCAGAATAATCGCAATTAGATATTTTCCCAAAATCGTTCAGCCCTAATGTGAAGTACTACAATGCAATTATCTTTACAAAGAAATGTCAATATACTATACATTGTATTTTGATGCAGAACTTGATGCAACATTTTAAACATTAATATAGCAGAATACAACTATTTTCTGTGTAAAGCTATGGAGCAATTACATCCTGAGCAGAGAATGACCTCACACTCCCTGTGTGTGAAAACAAGTTGTTCCTTGTTTTCTTAACAAGGCTGCACGCATGCATGTTGGTGCATGTGTGTGAGCATCTGTTTTGGAGTGGCCAAAACAGATGCTTTGTGGCCACACACATGCAACCAACGTCATTTATTTTAAAGAAATACAATTTTGCCAGGAATATACATTTGTAGATATTATTTAGTAATTAATTGCTTGTCTTGTTCAGGTGTAAACATGCTCACATATATATAATATTTCCCACAATGGGAGGTTTGACTCGAATTTGTATATTATTTTAAATAAATGTGTAACATGGATTGGTTCAAAAGTAATATTACATTTTGTTTATGTAACTCTTGTGTTTGTGTTAATCTTTGCTTTGATACAATGTGTGTGTGTGTGTGTGTGTGTGTGTGTGTCACTGTAGGGGACGTTGAAATTCAATATCCCGCCCATGGGGTTAGATTAACCCAGTACATTGGATTGAAAACAACCAATTGGATAGTTTCTAACCCAGCTGCTGAGTAAATATAGGACCGGACATATGTTGGGTTGGATCAACCAAGCAAGGTGGGCTGAACATTAACATTAAGGTAGGTTAAATTAACATTTAGCTGGGTTTTCAAACCAACACTTTTTAGTGTGTATGCATCTACTAATCTAGTATCATGTATGTACTAGCTTAGTACTATGTACTAACTTAGCATCATGTATGTACTAACTTTCCAAATAGCTAGATGATCCCAAAGGCTCACTGACCTTGCTTCCTGCCTGAGCTCCATTCTGGACAGGAAGGGGTGGAGCCACAATGGGGAACTGCTGTGAAGGAGATGGCGCAGTCCGCACTGTTGCCATGGGAACCAGCATTTTCCCCTGGAGCACCGGGGACTGTGTTTGCACTGCGGGACAAAGAGCAGGTTGCTGAAAGGCAGCGCAGAGGGATATCATGGACCACTGGAACACTTGGTCGGCTCCAGGACACCTCACCTCTCGGCCCTGGGCTGACCACGCCCACCGCCGGACTGGACGTGTATCCTGTCAGTGAGCTTGTGCCAGGCTGCTTCCCATTGGCCAAGGAAATGTGCGTGGGCGGAGCTGTGGGCAGGCTGAAGACACCGGTTGGCTGGCCGAGCGACTGAGGAGGGCTCCTGGGGTTGGCGCTGGCCGGTAGGGTAGGCAGAATGTACTGGACCTGTGTGATGGCTTTACCACCAGGGGGCGCCAGAGAGGAGGCAGGAAGGAACTGGTGCTGAAGCAGGGGCAACGGCCCATTGGTCTGGCAATGAGGGGCTGACACAGCCGTGGTGGGCGGGGCTTGTGGCTGGGGAGGCGGGGCAATTAGCTGTATGGTGGGCTGTGCAGAGAAGGCGCCCCCTAGCACCAGATTGGTGACCACTCCCCCCTGCCCAGTGGGGCTGGGGGAGGGGCAGGAGTAGTACCCTCCCCCCACCACCACCTGAGTCTGCAGCTGAGGCGTCAGGGAGGGGTGGTGGCCGGGGGAGGCGGCGGCGGTGTCGACGCGGGGGCGGCTGGCGACGGGCACGGGCGTGCTGGTGACCGGGCGCACCACGCTGGTCACCACGGTGGAGGCCACACGTGGGAGGGGGTGGAGCCCCAGGGGCCCCGCCCCTGGCCCGGAGATGACCGAGTGGCCCGAGGTGGAGAGAGACAGGGTCTGGGCTCCTCCTCCTCCCACCCCCTCCCCCTCCCCTGCCCCGGCCCCGGCCTTCCTCCTGCGCTCCAAAAAGCCTACACCGAACCTGGCCTCGTCGTAGCGCTTGGCGGACGGGTAGGAGGACAGGGAGACGCTCCTGCCGTGAGGGCTGTGGTGAGAGGAGGATGATGAGGAGCAGATCACCGGAGCGAACACTCTCTGTGGGCAGAGGGCTGGAGTTAATGACGTCCTACGTTTACATCTCACACGTACATTGCTTTCTGCTGAACGCACAACCACGCACCTTTAACGTCTGCTTTTTGTTTGATCATCTTACTATTGTATTCTCTGTTGTTATTTCATTGAGTTGTCTGTTACGCATTACTTCACATTACATTTGCCTCGTGTTTGAAGCGTGCTGCATCAACAGTAGTGCCTGGCCTACAACAGTAGACTGGGCTGGCCAGACAGAAGGTTACCTTGCGATCGCTCTCGTCCCCGGAGCCGTTCTCGCTGCCGCTATCGGTCACCCTCTCCTGACACTTGAGGTCTATGGAGCCGCTGGGGTAAGGGTCCTCTGTGGAGAACAGACAGGTCTAAGATGGCGTCACAACACTGGAATGTGCACACCGTGGCTCACATGTGTGACCGATGGACGACCTGAACGCTTGGAGCTATGACTAAGCACATGGACCCAATCCAAATACAGTTATGACAAAAACACAGAAATACAGTTGAGAGAAGAGAAATACTCAAACGCAATCGTTACAAATGTAGAAACAAAGAAAACACATCAGACTTGACAAGAAGGCAGGCATACAGTAGAAAGTACCTAATGTGTAATAACATAAAATAAAATCTTCTACAGAAATAAGCAGTAATCCCAACACAGCTGAATCTGAGCTGGTGTTGCCAGGCTGGTGCAAATAGAGTAGACCAGAGCCATGGAAATAACAGACCTGCCAACGAAAGGTCGACATTTTCAACAATCACATGGTTCATGGAGAGGTGTAAAATAGTTCCAGGAAGTGCCTAGTGGGCAATTATAATTTATATATTTACACAGATATATAAATTGTATTATTTAGGCTATCTTGCGGGAACCATTTTGAGGCTCCGTTGCTGTGAAAAAAACAGTCCATTGAAGTGAACAGAGATGACTCAACTCTTCTTTACATGGCTCTGGAGTAGATCAATGATTTTCAAAGTGTGGTCGGGACAGGCCATAAGGTTCACAAGATGATTTTTGAGGATCGAAAGATGAAAATTAAATGCGTTTTATTCTAGTTTCAAAACGGTGGGCTTGCAAAGTATGAACCATTTCTTTTAGCAAGATCAAATACATATTCCATGTGATGTTCTATCCATCAAGCATGTGTGCCGGATAGTAGCTTGTTGGATATATAGATGGTAGAGCTGCCTTCATAGCCTCACCAATGACGTCATCGTCTCCTTCCTCCTCACAGATGACCATGCGCTCTTCGTCGCTGGTCATGTCCTCGCTGACCCCCCGCTGAGGCTGTGCCAGGGGGCGCCCCGGAAACTGTCCCCCTCCGTCGCCGCTGCACATCTGAATTAAGTGACATGGTGAAGCGCGCGCGTTGACAGATGCAATAGCATGTGTGCAGACGCTCAAGCCATACGTTGCGTGTATGTTGCTAAATATGCAGCGGTGCTTAATCACCGACGGTGACTCAGTGATGACGACGATGTGTGTGTGTGTGTGTGTGTGTGTGTGTGTGTGTGTGTGTGTGTGAGTGAGTGAGTGAGTGAGTGAGTGACTCATTCACACGTGGCATTTGGGTCTGCCAACTGCCAGAACTAAACAAAACACTAGTTACCATGTGGTTTCTCTTGGAACACTGTTAGTCGTGCCCCACATCAGCCAGTATGTCAACATTCCTTGCAAGCACTGTTAATGCCTCGACTGATTGGCTTGCTAGTGGGGCAAGGTGTTAAGAGCCCTACCTGTGCCAGCTCAGCCAGGGCCTGTGTGTTGCCACGGTCACTGCGCTCCAGGCTGTGCATTGCACTCTGAGAGAAGGCTCGTGGGCGGCTCGGCTGCCCCGCATGGCCGTCTCCCGCACTGCGCTCAGACACGCCCCCCGGGCCTGGCCCCGCCCCCTTCAGCTCAACACAGTGGGGCTCTGGTCAAAGCACAGCAGTCAAACGGTTTAGGGTGACGGGTGTGTCTGTGGCTCAACGGGGATCTGGCCGGCAGCACGGACTGACCTGTTGTCTCAGACATGCTCCTCTCTCGGATGTCTTTGCCCCCCGGGATGCCTCGGCCATCCGAGCTGGACTTCTTCCTGTCTTTGTTGCACCACTTCCAGTCTGGGTGGGCCTTGAAGTGGGCCTCTTTCACCTGGGCGGAGGGGGGCATGCGAGAGACGTAGGGTAAGGGTTGGGCTTGCCACGGCCACGGTCGCTGTGTGCGTGTTGCTGCATGCGCGGCTGTACCTGAAAGGCCAGGTCGTGGTATTTCTGCTTCTCCTTTGGACCCAGCGCGTACCACCACTCCCCCAGGATCTTGCTGACTGTGCGGTTGTCCTGGTTGGGGTGCCGCTGGTGCACCAAGGCTCTGTGGCGCTTACTGAAGATCATGAAGGCGTTCATGGGCCGCCGGATGTGATCTTTCTCCCTCTGGGTAAGAGAGCGTGTTAATGGATCACTTCAAGCCAGCGGGACAGAGAGTGGTTTAGACACTACTGGGAGGTACCTTTCCAGGGCTGTTCTTGTCTCCGTCTTTGGGCAGCGCACTGAGGGACTGAGTGCGGCGCTTCACTGGCGACGTGGAAATGGGTGGATTGGGCTGGACCCCTGGGAGAAACCTAGGAGGCCACAGAGTGATGCTTTGTATTTCACAGCTTTTATTTCTGAATACTACATCAAATAGAAAACATATGCACATGTACTACATATCACAGATGTGTTTTATCCACCAACTGTTTTGCTTAATGTTTATTTTCATTTTGTACTGTTTTTTTAATTTGTTGTCATGGTAACAAATTCAGCATTGTCCACTCCATTAATATATCCACACATGATAATAATCTGCTTGCCTCTCCGACAGCCAGTGTTAAATTGGAACTGGCGTCTGAGAACAAGGTGGTTTTGAGTAACCTCTTGCCACAAACTAAATGTACATTTTAACAACAGAATCCCAGACGGCGTTGTGTAAAGTCTGAGACCTGCTTCAAGCTAGCACACACACAGTACAGTTACTGAGACCAGCTTCAAGCTAGCACACACACAGTACAGAGTTACTGAGACCAGCTTCAAGCTAGCACACACACTACAGAGTTACTGAGACCAGCTTCAAGCTAGCACACACACAGTACAGAGTTACTGAGACCAGCTTCAAGCTAGCACACACACAGTACAGAGTTACTGAGACCAGCTTCAAGCTAACACACGCACAGTAGAGTTACTGAGACCAGCTTCAAGCTAGCACACGCACAGTACAGAGTTACTGAGACCAGCTTCAAGCTAGCTCACGCACAGTACAGAGTTGTGCACATGAATCCTTTAGCAGCATTGTAAAACACAACATCTCAAATGTACGTACGGGTCATCCACATCACTCTCCGTCTCACTGTCAGGCCTTTCTCTCTCGGCCTCGCCCTTCTCTCTCTCCGGGGGCGGCTCGTCCGTGGAGGGGGTGGGCCGTGACTGAGGACCCCTCTCCACAGTGCAGGGGACCTCGGACGGCTCCTGTGGCAGTGCTGTAGCCCCCTGACACTCTAGGGAGAAAGCACAAGTTCACCTGGGTTCACAATGGCGCAGAGCATTTGAAAAGGTACACTAATTAAGATAAATGGATTAAAGGCTTGACACACGCACAGCTGGACAACCGTCTATGGAGTACCTGTCTTTAGACTGGCTGCTTGAGGGTGGTTGATGGGTTGCTGTGCCTCTCCTGGCTGAATAGAGGCATCTGATTGTGTAGGGGCCAGGAAAGGGACCAAGGAATGCCAGGGGAACACAGGAACCGACCGGGGCTCCACATTTGTCCATACTGCAGTGAAAGACATATTACAATGCAAAAGCAAGGCTATTGTTATGCTTATTAGACAGAAAATGTGTACATCTTGACTAATAAATATCTAGAAAAGATTGCAATTTCCCTTATGTAAAACACTGCTACCAAAATGTATTTCTACTGCCAATATTGACGCAGTTAAATTAAGTTACAGTTTATAATTAATTTCTGCAGATATCACCCATGACAACTCGACTGAGTGATCATTAAGAGCACATTAAATCGAACCTAATTTCATTTTCATAACAGGTAGGCCCAGACTGGTCCTGAGGTCAGAATTTAAACCTATACATTATGTTTGCAGTCTTGTAAACCAACTGTGTTTGTTCACAGCAAGAAAATTATGAAATGCACAATAAAGAGAGACTTTTTTTTTTAAAAGCCTTTAACGACTTACATAATTTACAGTGGTATGTTAATAACTGTAATATACAGACTTAAGAGATGCATTGATTGGTTCAGGAACACCTTTGTGCCTATATCAATCCCAATTGTAAATAATGAATATAAAACTGAAATTTAACAGGGTTGGGCCTTGTAGTACTTGGACTGTAGACCCCCCTGGGAACAGTAGAATGTCTTTGTTGTTGGGGCAGGATAAAAAAAGTTTTCGATTAATGCTTCAATTGTGTGTACCGGTATGCTATGTTTACTCTGTCTTGTAAGTATCATCTAGTGCATGTGTATGTATGTATGTATGTATGCATGTATGTATGTTATGATGATGGTGTTGGCCATGCATGTGTGTATCTGGGCTTTAAACAACCCAAAACAAATGTCCACATGAAGACAATAAAGTATATAGGATACACAAATATCTATCTATCAGTAATATAGCAGCATAAGACATAAGACATTATTATTATTATTATTATTATTATTATTCATTTTTAAAATCATAAAACATAATATGCATATGATTTATACATGTTTTAAAACGTTTGTGTGTAAACAAAGACTACAGTAACAATTGATATGAACTGACCAAACATGCTTAATCCTTGACGGAGATATTGGGGATTCTCTGATGAAAACATCGTTGAATAATATCCGTAAAACACGCTATTGGTGTCCTTTGATTAAATAAAACCCCTTTTAGAGTGATTGGCTGAACACATTTAATTCCAGATCATGATTTGATTGGGGTGGCAAATCCTTAGAGAAAGCGCTGTATGTGCTACATATCCTTCCTTTCAATATGCAGTCTTCGTTCTCATTATTTACGGGACCAACAGCATCTTTCGATGTGCTGTGGTGATGTTATTATAACAAATCAAGCATAAAGACGCCTATCTGTCAAGCAGGGTCCATCTCTCTTCCTCGGAAAATGCCGCAATCCGATAACGCACACAGCGGCAACATTCGTTTCCAAAAATGCACTACAAATGATTCCAGAATGACTTGATCGTAATTTTTGATGGTGAAAAGACAAAAGTATATAGACAGCCCGTTAAAAGTTAGTCTGATCAACGGCATGGATTCTCCTCCCCTTGGTCTAATTACCCCCGATGCACCCTCTCCGTGTTTGTTTACATTACTGCAGCACTAGGGTGCTGAATGGGTTAACAAGGCCTCGATCTTGTCCACAGCCCGGATTAAAACGTCATTCCGTAAACTACGCAGTCCTTCTGAGCAATGTCAACTCTAGAGCTTCCAAAACAAACTACAATAGTTATGTATAAATGGACCGGGCACCTAAAATGGGGTAATATAGCCTATTTCTATCACACGACACTTGACAACTTGTGAGTGCTACACTCTCCATAAAACTAGACAGTTTGCATCATGCAAACGTGAGCAACGGTATAGCTCGTTATTCTATACATTTGCAAATATTTCACACTATCTTCACACTACTTTTAGATGTACTATATGCAGTTTAGCTGAAAATACAGACGTATGTGATTGTTGGTTCACATACTAAACAGGAGTGAACAATTTTGGTGTATTTTTCAACAACTGAAGTGCAACGATCTAAATTAGGCCAGCCCCTCGGGAACGCCCCTGGTCCTGCACCCGCCGCAAAGCGAGGCAAAATAATCGCAAATGTTCTCATACATCAACATAATGCTGTACACGCGTTTTATACACTAAAATATGTGTGCCAATACCATTTGTCATATCATCATAGTGTACATTAAATAAAGTCAACAGTTTCGTATCAACTTACCCAATATAACACGTCTTACACTAGTAATTAACCCACGAAATAATAGCCTATTAAATCACAGCAACGGGTTTTGGGTATTCCAATTATTACAAACCGAAAGCCGTGATTAACCATAAATCTGGTGCATTCATCCATCACCCACATTAAATTTTTCTGCTATCCATCAACTGATGTAAAATATTCCCGATCAGTCTTTCTTCACTGTCTCTATTGTTAGTTGATCTTTTGACAATTGAAACTACCGTAGCAGTAAAGACTCTTCTAACGGGCCAATTTAGCTAAAAGTCTCATAAGCTAGCTATGTGTACTACAATACAGTGCATTAGCGTGTAATAACGAGAAAAGAAACATCGAGTCCAGGCGGTGAAGAGAATAGAGGATAGATCACACTTTGCTCTGTCTCCTTCTCCCCGCATCGGTTAATCGGTACTGGCAAAAAAAATGTGTGTCTATTTGGGATGCTCGAAGCCCAGATCTCAGTGGAAAATACACAGGTTACGGCTGGTGAGGTCCGCCTGCGGCAGGTTAGCTAGCCTCTTCACGCGGATGTCTCCCCCCGCCTCAACAACGGCGCGCGCAACGTCCAGTTCGATTAGCAGTCGTAGTTCAGGGACTTTTGGTTTCGATATGTCCTTGTGTAACGTCTTCTTGGCACACGACGTTAGTTTATTGCTTTGGCTTCCCCCATAGCAAGACCGGACTCTGTATTTCTATTTCTATTTCCCTCCCTCTTCCTCTTGTTGTAAACTAGGCTGCTTTACCCCCCTCCCACCACTTCTAGGTCTGTCAACCTCGCCCAACCGTGTCCCACCCCTTTCACAAAATGTAGGCTCGGTCATTGGCCAAGGCGACAAGCTATTATCCCACCGCCTCGGTCGCTGATTGGTTACAGTGTGCACTGGAATGCCAGTCATATGCAAATGTACTGGTTTTTACGGTCAACATATGATTCATTCCACCATTAAAAATAATAACCTTTTCCAAATAACGTTGGTTTGTGTCAGCGGGCTTCTGAGTAACACATAGTTGTCATACGCTGAATCCTTTCACGGTAAGCAAGTGCAAGTTTTACTTGTAAACCCACCCATAACTCATATCCATTGGTATACAACTCGTAGTAAAACTGGATTGAGAACAAAAAGAGCGAATCAAAGACCGAGACTGAAATATAGCACAACCAATGGCATAACACAAGTTGGAATATATCCCGCCTCCATGCAAGGTTTAAACTCAATATGTACTACTTGAATTGTCCATCGATTGTAGGGGTGGCGCTCGTAAACTACCCACTGGCTGTACTGACGTTATATGCAATCGCAACGCTGTAGCCTACTCAAGAGAATTGATATGGGTACTCAGGCTATAAGGTCAGTTAGATCACACATCGACATGTACATAACTGCCTCACAGTTTATATAATTACAATTTAATTAACAGTTTTTCACAATAGGGTACTTTGATATTTTGTGAGTCAGAAATATAGAAAGGATGACAAAATATCATGGAACAGTACACTTGCGATTCTGTGCCTTTAGCTTAAACTTGGGTAGAAGGTGGGGGAAAGTGATGTCATTTTCTCTACAGAAGTCCTTTCAATTCCCTCTTTCCATCATGCAAATCTGCCTCCCCCGGACAGATTGTTAAATGTGCAACACACAGTAGAAAAATGAGACTGAGAGGAGGGGTGATTTTGAAAGAAAGAGAAAATGGGTGGAACGGGATAAGAGAGAGGAGGACCAGAGGGTAAAAATAGACAGAGAGTCATTCTGTGCAGGAGAGGGTGGGGGTGGATAAAAAAAACAACTTGTGAAAACAGAACTTCTCTTATGGGAGGAAGGGCGTAGAGACCAGACACTGAGAAGATGGATTACAGTGGCCCCAACATATACCTGCACAGCTGGGTGGTCTCTCTCCCTCACACACACGCACTGACATGTGTGATATGGTGGCTGCATGCATAGTATAAAACACAGTGCAAGTCAAGCTCCCCAGCTCATCTGTCAGTCACACAAATAACAATGCTGGGAGGAGCTTAGCTAACACTAGCAGCGAGTGAGCTCATCAGGCGCTGGTGGGCAGACCAATAAGGTCACATTGAGCGCCACTGGCAGACTCTGTTCCCCATAGTAAACAAGTCATTAACCCTTTTACTCCTGGGTAACACGTGCCATAAAAATAATGTGAAACTATTAACATAGCACTAGGACGTTGCTAACGTCCTATAAAATGGCAAAGCACTTTGTGTGATTTACAGTATGCAGTCTTCTAGCAGACACTGGAAGGCAATAGTGGTTTTAAGCCTGAAGCAACAAGGGTTAAACTATTACTGGTCAACACAGAAAGCCAGGCGTGTAAGAGATTAAGGCTTATCAACAGCAATGAGCCCATAAAGATCAAGACCGGCTGTAATTTGTGTGCAAACCGTGCCCGACAGCAACATTATAGCCCGCCCAGGAGCACTAATAAATCATGGCTGGTGATTGATGGAAGGAGAGGGTGTGCATACGAGCTACTACGGTGAGGGTTCAACCCTGGGCAAATATAGCAAGTGTGGTTTCAACAGACTGGGATATTAAACTGTAGAGAAGTTAATTGTTCTGTCCTATTGAAGACCATGTGTAACTGTCAGGAGGAAACGCCTGATAATAGACTTTACTGGAAGTTAGTTAGTTAGTTAGTTAGTTAGTTAGTTAGTTAGTTAGTTTGCAGCAAAGGGCAAAAGGGAACATGCTGTCTTAACTTCAAAACAATATTATAACATTCAACTGTGTGTGTGTGTGTGTATGGAATACTACTATTAGTACTACTACTAATACAACTACTACTAATACTAATAGTAATAATAGTAATACTTTGTGTGTGAATGATTCCCATCTAGATCTCCCCACAGTATAGTTGGTCTGTAGGTTTACTATGTGCAGTGTGTTCTAATCATATAGTTCTAGTTCAGCAAACTCATTGCAACTTTTCATTAGTGCCCCCCCCCCACACACACACACACACACCACCTCTTCATTCATCACCCAACCCTCTGCAGTCTCTTCCTCCCACAGCCCTCCATTTGTTCCAGCCAATTATAACTGCATCCACAGTATTTCACAGTTGCCATGGCAACAGCTGTTAGGTACATGTCACTTGTGCTGACCACAGTGACTGTCACTGGTCAGCACATATCATAGTGTGTATTTTACTCATCTACTCATTCCATCTGCATACGTTGTCAGCAAACGTCAGGGACTAGTGAGTGTGTGTGTATGTGTGTGTGTGTTTCTGTTAGACATCAGATTTAAACTATAACAATGTACTTGACTTAAAATGCCTTAAAACATTTGCCAACAAATGCACAAATATGCACAAATACAGTCTTTTTTGTTTCCATAGCTGGCAAGCATCCACGAGAAGAACACACAAAACATGTATCTACAGCAACTTTGAATAATGTAGCGTGAGTTGTAATATCTGTATACCGCCACCTGGAGGCGCTGTTAGACCGTAGCTTCATGGCCAACGGAGTAGAAAAATGCTGTAGTTAGAAGAGAAGCAGAGAGAGGAGAGGAGAGCTGCTTAAGGAGAGGAGGAGAAACAAAGTGGACAGAAAACTAACTTTTAACTGTGTGTGAAGAAACGTTACGTCAAGCCCAACAGCAGTACCATGAGATATAACAAAACCTTCTGAACGCCAGTAAAGAATTCAGCGAAGCACGTTTCTGACTTCACACGAGCACAATCTATGCCAGGGAGCCACGTCGTGTTGTGTACCACACCGAAACAGCCACTGCATGCTGGGAAATCCCCAGAGGCGCATGTGTTTATGTACAAATGGCGATGTCCTCGTCTGTAAATGCCTATGAGCTGCGGTGCCAGTCGGGATGGGCCGTGCCATCCAGATGTGGTTGTTGCCATGGCCAGAAACGATGTGCAGGGCTTTAAGTGTTACGTAAAGGAGGGGTGGGAGGCGAGGCGAGGGGAGGGGAGTGAGGATGTTATTCCCGGGTATCCGTATCCGGGTAGACCAGGATGAGGAGAGCCAAGAGGAGTTGAAGTAAAGCTGCTGCAGTGCGATGGAGCGAAGGGTTAACGTGATCACCTTGTCATTTTCGGGGATAAATAATCAAAAAGTATAGACTGTGCGGCAAGATGGGAGTATGCTACACTGTGCCTCTGAGAATTAAGTCACACTGAAAACTCTTTATGTGTATATAAGGGGGTGTGATATGTCCCCTTCCTCCCCACACACACACACACACACACACACACACACACACACACACACACACACACACAGCACAATGAATTGTTCATTGTGTAACATGACTTGACATGACAAGGATTAGTAAACATTTTATTGCAACACATGACACATGTACTGAAAATGCACACGGAAATGTTATCCTCATGCCTGCTAGTGGGCATCCTGTCTGCTCTAACAGAATAGGCTGGCTTTCCAGTGGCCCTGGAGAACACATTCAAAGGCAGTCAATACAGAACTGTTCATCTGTGCCGTTAACTTGACATGGAATCTGTTACTTCCAAAGAAAACAGTTGACCAGATTGTTTTTCAAAAACACGCGTGAGAGCGTGTGTATTCTCATGTCACGCTACTGTGAAAGGCGGAACTTTCAGGTCATGCGCTCACGTGTTTCTGGTTGCGCACAGCCACACGTGCGCGCACACACACACACACACACACACACACAAACAGGGGCTGCAATCTGTTTGTGAAGTCTGTTGTGCATAAGGCTACACCAGTGTGTCTGTGTGTGTGTATGTGTGTGTGTGATGTTTGCTTTGTTGCCATAGCAACAGACATTTGGCACTCACACATATCTGATGCGTGATGATTGACGCTTGGCTACTCTTTTCGGCATGTCCGCACGCACGCACACACACACACACACACACACACACACACACGAAGATGAATAGGGTATTATCTTTTCAACCTCCATCATATTTGCCTGTTTCTTAGATGTTCTCTTGTATTGGAAGTTGAGAATACTCTCAGAGCTGACATTGACTTTGCACACGTTAGCAGTGTGCAAATAACTATAGTGCTTTTACTAAGAGTGGAGATTATTTATTAGAACAACAATGTTAATTGTAGTCATTCCTAAGATACTGTATCAGCAGAGATAACTTTGGTTTGTTCTTTAATTTATTAATCATTTTCTTAAATCTAATCCGATTGTCTCCTATCTCCCTTAATATTATCTCACTTCTTCTCTTGATACATAAACTCTGCGGATTCTCTATGTGCACGTCAAGTCAACCTCTCTGATACATGGGACACAATTCAAGGTCAAGAATTTCATGCGGAATTTCTGCAGCTGGTATAGGTTTCACAATTATAATATTAAACAAACTACACCAGAAACAATGGAATTAAACTTTGGGTGAGAGTGGTTTCACATGTGTCTTTAATTCATTGATTGACTTTTGTTTGAGAAAAACCTGTTTAATAATGTTAAAGCTTGATTACATTTTAGGCTTTGTCAACAAACCTACGCAAACGTTTGCATGCGCGCGCACACACACACACACACACACACACGCATACACACACACACACACACACACACACACACACACAGACTAGCGTACGCAAGTGCTTACACACCCATTCTCACTCACATTTACACATCTCTGATATCTTCAAGATGCATGCACACATGCAATAGGACACTATTCATCCATTCAACTGCCTTTCAGACCAGAAGGGGGATTTGAGTAGCGGCCATGATCTCTAAGATGACAGCTATTCCTCTGGTTCACAGCTGTCTCAGAAACATCCCACAACACACAGGGCTAAGTACAGACACACAGAGGGCCAAAGACAAGTAACGTGAACTTAAAGCAGCAATATGGACACAACACTAAGCAGAGCAAACTGTCATTTAAAGGCAAAACTGTCTTTTTGTACTTGGGTCTAAATCTTTTGTATCTGCAGTGTCTAGCATAATCATAGTATAGGCCTACATGGTTTAGAACTGGACTAAGATTTATTTCTCTCCCACTTACACCATGACTACAATACATCATATGCACGTGAAAGTGTAGCCTACACATAAACATTTAGAACACACACTTGCCAAAAACAGTGCCCACACCATATCTCACTGGCACAATACAAAAGTCACAAAACTGCCGCACACAGCACGAGTTAGACAAAACACTTGAAGTGTGCGAGGAGAAAATTATGTCAAGGGTCAGGCAGGACAGCACATACGCACGCGCACACACACGTGTGCACACACACACACACACTGCATGTTAGCTTGGTTGTACAAACAGCACAAACAACAAAGATTTCTGAATAATTTTCCCCCTATAGACTTTTTTCATATCCTCTATCTATCACATCTATCTCAGACATTACTGATTCAGTCTAATCTAAACCGTACTGTACTCTTTTGCTCGTTTGCTCAATAAAACGCTTCTCCAATCTGTCCATACCTATCCCACATAATGTAGAAAAATTTTAGAATTGTACTTATTATTTAAGCATTTTTCAAACATTTCATTACTTTACCAAGATTTATTATTCCCCAAAATGTAAGCATTAGATTTAGCTCAGCTAGTTGTGTTTTGTCTAATTCAATTTCCCCATTCCTTTTGAATCTAAATCCAGTCCTTCAGGATGTCTTGTTTACATGTGCGTATGATTAGATGTCCCACTCACAGGCAAAGTGCCTGTCCATTATGACTGAGGACATCATAGATAGTCTGTATTACAGTAACTTAAACTAACTGCCTATAATTATAGTCTAATTAATACATACAGATAACACAAACACCCCAACGCATGCATGACTTTGTATATTGTACGATTCCTTGCCTTTACACATGCACTCTAAAACATTTTTTTAAATGCATCGAGTTACTTGTGTAATACATGTTTATTAATTGCTGATACCCCTGATGCTCCTATTTGCACTCAAATATTGCATTCTGTATTTTCATACATTCTGCACTTTTTCAGTGGGGCAGAAAGGGCAAAAGTTTATAATGAATAAATGTATATTGTTCTACATCATATCCTTTATATTAAATATTATACAAATTGTAATGTGTTAAGTTTTGTGACTTATTGTTATCTGCATATTGTAATGCACCAGTTTCATCAAGTAAAAGTCCTTAGTTATGTGCAAATGTACATGAATAATACATCATCTTTTGATTCTCACTGTGCTTCACAAAACAAGACCCTTCCAGAAGGTCCGCCCGGTCTCCCATGTCCACATTTTGACTGTGTGTACACTAGCATCTTCAGTGGGAGTGCTGAACAGACACTTCCAGGGAGGTTAGCAACAGAGAGCGGAGCTCGACCGGCCCGGGGCTGACCCAGGGCAAATCACGGCTCTGGTTTCCAGGGTTGACCTAGGCCATGTGGTTGGTGCTACACTACGACAGCAGGCTAGCAGAGAGAGGCAGGGAGCCCCATATGGGACGACAGCACGCTTGCTATCACCAGTGTCTTACTGCAGGCATGCTCACCTAGGTCTACTAAGCAGTTATTATGCTGGCCTTATTTACTCTATAATGCTGATTTGTTGCTTGTTTTAACATAAGCTTCCCAGAGTTTTACTGTTTAGCTATTTGTTTGCCTAAAGTTTATTACTATTATAATTAAAATTAAATTATTATTATTATTATTATTATTGCTATTTAATAGAAGAATTTTAGAGAATTATTTAATGACTGGATATTTGTAGTAGGTGAGCAACTTCAAAATTAATGCCTTGATATGACAGACAAATACCACTGCAATTATTTGATATTTCACAACAGGAATCTTTCAATCAACATAATTTTCAACTTTCTTTTAAACTGTTAATTGTGTGTGTGCGTGTGTGTGTGCGTGTGTGAGAGTAGAAAATTCTGACAGCTGACTAAACAGAACAGAACAGTCATAATGGAATTTGGTTTTTTAAATGATTTATAATTTCAGTTTCAAAACCATATATTTTCTTCTCTTTCAAATGCAATGTATCTCAGGATACTGTAGATAAGCTACACTGCATTTACCAGTCACTGAGTACACATTCGTCTGTTATAAATTCTGAGAAATTTTAGCCTTGCTGTAGCTAAAAAAAAAAAACCTACAATAAGTTCACTGACCTGATCTTCCTCAATTCCTGCTATGGCTGCTCAGTCCCCTCCTATTGAGTGATTATGACGTGGAAACCTGCCTTAAATGCTATATATACGGTACATTGCACAACAAAAAAGAAGTTATTGCAACTAATTCTGTCCCCTGACGTATTCTTATGCTAAAAACAGTTTTAACATGAGGGTTTGAAGCATATTTTGCAGAGCTAAAATAGGATATGTGAATGCAATTTAAATACAATATTGTATTCAATCAGCATGATAGAACTTTATTTGTAATTCATTTAGTTGTAATACATTTTTGTCAACTGTCATTTTTGTCAACTGTCATAGCATCATAATGTATAGCGTACCGTGTTATCTCAGAAACAATTACTGATATTTTTTTAATGCTTAACTATTTAGACAGAGTTCAATAAATAAGTTTACATGCATCTCTTGCTCTCTCCTGTCTTGGTGTAATGGTCCCTATTCAGTGAGGTGTGATACGTATGGGATAAGCACACATGTAGCTCATAACATTTTGTTGTGCCAGTGCACAATATAGACAAAACGAGTGAAGCAAACAATACTACTGGCACACCTACACCTACACACACACACACACACACACACGAGTTTGTCACCTGTGCCGGGACGTCCCATGATGATGTCGTTGCGGGGGGTGGGGTGCAGGCTCTCTGCCGGGACAATGAGGGGCAGCAGGGCGGTGGGTGATGGATGGCAGGCCACGGGCTGCTGGACCTCCCCTCCAAAGCCCTCCCCCCCCACGCTCACCGACAGGGCCTGCAGGGGGCTGGCCACGGAGGTTGGCGTCGGGGACACCAGCAGTAGAGTGGGGGCCGGGCTCCGCAGGAGGACGTTGCCGTTGGTGACGGCGTTGATGGGCACGGGCGCCTGGAGGCCCGCGGCGGGCTGGGAGGCGCGCGGGGCGAGCCCGGGCTCTCTGGGTGCTCCGGCTCCCCCCGGCGGGCACTCTGTGAACTTGGCCAGCGGAACCTCCGGGTTGCGCACGATGACCGGCGAGTCCCGCCGCAAGGCCTGCTGGGAGACGGGCGGCGCGCGGTGGGGCCCCCCGTCGGCCGGGAGCGGGGAGGGCGGGGTGGGCGACGCCATCAGGGGAGGGGGGGAGGAGGAGGAGCAGCTGGGAGCTGTGGGGCCGCGGGGCCGAGGGAAGGCGGCTGTGTGGGGCGACAGCACCCTGAAGGAGCCGCCCGCCTCGCCCTGCTCCTGCTCCTTAGCCGTGTAGTCGTGGTGATGGTGGTGGGAGGGGGGCGGGGGGGGCGGGGCCGGGGCATCCGGCTTGCGCTTGCCGGGGCTCATGGGCACCGTGAAAGTCAGGCTGCTGTGGAACGAGGGCTGGATGCCCGCGGCCTGGCGCTCCCTGTCGCCCGCCTTGCCCCCCCCGCCCGTCCCGCTGGGCTGCCGGGGCCGCCGGTGGGGCAGCCCCGGCGACGGCGAGACGGGGGAGAAGTTGGCGGGACGGAAGCCGAACAGCGGGGAGGGCGAGGGCGAGGAGAAGGGCGACTGGTTGGACACGGGCGAGAAGGAGGGCGTGCAGGAGCGCGAGCTGCCCAGCGACACCAGCATGGTGGCGGCCTCGCACTCCTCCAGGTCGAAGCGGGACGACAGCTCGTGAGGCAGCAGCGAGGGCAGGAGGAGGTGGGGGGGCGGCCCCCGGTAGTCGGCTCCGCCGCCTCCTCGGCCGCCGCCGGCCTCGCTGCTCTCCTGGGACGTGTCGTCCCAGTCTAGCTCGCTGCTTGCCCGCCCGCGCACGTCGGAGGACGGCGTGAGCGTGCCCGAGCTGCTGCCGCCGCCCCGCCCCTCTCCCCCGGGCCCCGCCTCCATCTCCTTGGTCCTCATGGAGAGGTGTCGGGAGCAGTAGCCGCGCCGCTGGGACTCCTTCATGCAGCCGTCGCGCGAGCACAGCCGCCGCCACTGCTTGCCGTTGAACTTCTTGCGGATGCCGTTGGGCGTGCACACCACGTCGCCCTTCTTGTACTTCTGCTGCACCAGGGACAGGGGCGTCCTGGAGCGGGACGACGGGGCCCCCGTGGCCCCCGTGGCCCCCGTGGCCCCCGAGGCCGCGCCGGGCGTGGCCGTCTGGGCGGGGCCGCTCTTGGACGGAGGTAGGTTGGGTGTGGCGGCCGGCTGGGGGCTAGCCAGAGCCGGGAGGCGCTGCTGGAGGTGGGGGGAGGCCGGGGGGTAGGAAGGGGGCTTGGAGAGGATGTGTCTGTGCTGGGGGGTCCCGCCGCCGGCTGCTCTGGGGCCGCCCGAGAGGCCCGCGTTGAAGCGCGACACCTCTACGTCGCTGCCCCCTGCTGGGCCGGAGGTCGCGGTGCCACGGGGGTGAGGGGCCGCCCCCCCCTGCGGGGAGAAGCCGTGGCCCAGCCGCGGCCCCCCGCCCAGCGCGCCCATGCCGATGCTGAGCCGGCACACCTCCCGCTCCACCTCCATCTCCTCCCGGCGCTCCCTCTCCTCGCGCTTCCGCTCCCTCTCCCGGTCCCCTGCCGCGTCCGGCTGCGGGACGTCCCAGGGAGGCGCCAGCAGTCGCAGGCTCTGCCTGGAGACCCACAGGGCCTGGGCCCCCCTCTCCTGCTCCTCCTCCTCCTCCTCCCTCAGCAGCACCTGGTAAGGGAAGGAGACGGCGGGGTGGGGGTCCACCTGGGAGACCACCCCCTCCCGATACACCAGGGGGGACCCTTCCTCCCCTCCCCCTCCGAAAGGCACGCACACCCGGGTGCCCACGGCCACGGGGGCCGCCCCGTGCGGGGGTGCGTCCAGGATGAAGTCCACGTACAAGCCGTCCCCGGGGGGGGATGTCGGCGTGGTCAGGGCCCCCCCGTGGAAGGGGAAGCGTGCCGGTGCCTTCTCGCCCTGGAGCAGGACCTCCGCGCTGCCCCCGCTCACTCGCCGCACCACCCCCGGCCTAAACACCGGACACCTCCCCCTGCCCCCCGGCTTCCCGGGGTCTCGAGCAAGAACCCGCTGGTTCTTCAGGCCCTTGGCTAGAGCCTCGGACACAGACGCCCCCCCGTGGGGGTTGAGGAGGGAGGCCTTGGGGTGCGGAGACGCTCCCGTGGCCTCCGGGTGCTCCAGGTCCGCAGAGTGCTCGCTGGCCGTGTCGGTGGAGGAGGAGCGCACAGAGTTCGGGGGCCCTTCGGCGTCTGCCTCCCTGGGTTGAGACTCTCCGTCCTGTCGCCGGGGTGCTGTCCTGAGGGCCCCTTTGTCCACGGAGGTGCCGCTAAGACTTTCTTGAGCTCCACTGTCCTCGGTTGGCACTAATAATGCCGGTTTACCTGAGCTAGCAATACTTCTACTACTACTACTAATACTATTACCGCTATTGCTAATATTATTGCTAACAGCACTACTGGTAATACTGTTAGCAGTGCTGTTAATACCACTGCCGGCATATGTACTGTTAGTTGTTCTGTTTATGCTACTGCTAATGCTAATGCTGTTCGTTTTTATATTTGTATCGGTCATGTTTAACGTAGCGCTGTGGTTACCGCAGTAACTGTTGTGTGTCACAGCAAGGCTGGAGGTAGGGGTGGTGGTTGGGGTGCTTGTGTTGCTAGAAAAGTGCTCATATGTGTACTTCTTCTTGGGCACGCGCGCTTTAAAGGTGGCTGTTTTCCTACTGGAGACGGAGCCCAAGCTGGGGCTGTGATTGGTGGCCGTGGTGGGCGTGGCTCCGGGGAGTGGTCCTGGGGTGGAGGTAGGCGGGGCTGAGGTGTGGTTGGAGTTGGTGCTATTGCCGTTGGTCTTCCCCTCGTCGGCTTTCCTTCTGTCGTTCTCCACAGATACGCCGGCTTTGCGTAGCTCATTTAGCTCCGCCCTCTCAGGGGTATTGCTGTTTGTGATTGGCTCCTTTTGGGGACTGGCCAAAACAGGCGGGGGCTTGAGGCTGGGGGACGTGTGCAGTGGGGCTTTGGCGGGCGTCTCCTTCCGGACTCGGTCTCTCCTAGTGTCTTTCTCCAGAGGAGGCTGGGAGCCCCCTCTTCTCCTTCCCCCCCTGCCCCGGGCCAAGGTGGGAGAGCGGCCTCTGTGTTTCTTGACCGGCCTCATCCTCCCTCCTTCCTACCTGATGCTCTCTTCCTCCCTGGCTTTATCTGCACCACTCCAAAGCGCCACACGTTGCGTGGGCACCCCCTTATGGTGGCTTCCAAGGTTCCCCTTGTATTCCTTATTCCTTTATTTGTTGTTGTTGTTGTGCCCTGTTTTCCATGTGCGTTCCCTCTCTCCTGTCTTGCGGGCTGAAATCAGACGAGAGGCAGAAAACAGCTGCTGGTGAGATTAGACCATGACGTCATAGCGGAAAGTGTGCCGCGTCGCACTTAATGTCACAGTGGCGCAATATCTGAACCACTCTGACTGAATTATCTTCCCATGTGCGTGTGGTGAGGGTGTGGCGTGCCACGCGCACACATAAATATAGATATAAACATTGAGATCTATACATATACTAACATATAATGCATTGGAATATTTTGTCTGCAGCTTCATTAGAAATTGCGAGAACTGTGATTCACTCTAAATATAAAGGCATGATCAGGAAGGCTAAATTCCTAAATTAATTCATAATAACATGGTATAGCCAAATTGTATAATGAACTATGAAGTGCAATAAATAAATTAAGGTTGTTTGAGTTTTTTTAAATACGCTTTGGATGCATCTGTGAGTGAGAGTGATCTCTGGGATTATCCCATTCACACACACACACACACACACACACACACACACACACACACACGTGTAAATGTATTTTAAGCAAAAATAGAATTGTGAAAAGGCCCAAGGTCACTTATTACAAATTGTCACATAGGGACAGGGGAGACATCATAGGGACATCAATATGTCTCCAGGAAGCAAAATGTGGCTTTTAACACTTTTGAACACGTTTATCGCTCTGTTTCTCTAATATTCTTGTCATATAATTTATCTACTTTACACAGAATACAGTACACACACACACACACACGCACACACGCACGCACACACCCACACACACACACACACACACACACACTGAAGACCACTAAAGCTGAAAAACAATAGAGGTCTTTCACTTACTCAATCTCTCCCTCTCACACACACACACACACACACACACACATTACCAACGTAGTTAAAAGAGCTAATACACAGACCATTAACACACACACGCACACATGCACACACACACACGCACACACACACACACACAATGTGTAAGTCGCGCAATGTCTGATGTGTGCTTCTTGCAGTAGGATGATTTTCTCACGCTACGCATTGTAGACTTACGCTATGTGCAACAACGCCGCTTATTTTTACTCCCTTCAAGATGAAATGGCACAGAGGTGGTGAGGTCACTCTATGACATGAGTGATGCAGAGAAAGGAAGAATGAACACACAGAGGGAGAGAGAGAGAGAGAGAGAGAGAGAGAGAGAGAGAGAGAGAGAGAGAGAGAGAGAGGGAGAGAGAGAGAGAATACTGGCATTGGCTTCATTCATCTGTTTTCAGTCACATTTTACAGTAATGTGCATCTTTCAATCACACACGCACACACACACACACACACACACCCACACACACACACACACAGGTGTGTCAGTGCTGTGCTATTGTCTGGCGCTACAATAAGCCCCTGGAGGTAATGTTGTTCAGCGTTGACGTTCCAGTACATTCTGGAGGTGTTCCGCCGTTGCCAGGATTCAGCCAATCCGAGATGAGCCAGCTCATGTGAACCCAAGGAGTATGTGTGCACACAGTGTGCGCTGCGTGTTTTCCACGTCCAGCGTTGTTGATGGCTTTCACATGCGAGCCCTGGCAGCGCTCCACATACTTTTATGTGATTGGCGGGTTGTGGTTTAAGATACGCCCACTTATCTCATGTCCATCTGCAGTCTTCCTGCACTCTTGCCTCAACCCACCCCCCGCCACACTCTTTATAAACATAAACAGTGAGCTGGGAGGAGATATGTGGAATCTGGAAGGGTTATAACTCACGTTCGTACTGAAGCTTTAGCATTACGCTGAATGCAAATTGCATGCAACAGCTACGAGCATAATATTTACCCCTAAACTCAAAGCATAACGTTAAAACATTCATAAAGAATGGCTGTGCAATAGTGTTATTACACTATTCAAATGGCATTTGAAGTAATAATTGCTCATTAACATCTCGATGGATAAGGATGTCTTCCCCAAAGCAACTGATTCGTCTGGGAATGTGAGATTGCCCTGAAGGCATTGGATGTCATAACCACTTTGTGAGCACTGTGAGGCTTTAAACCAAGGCACTGCACTGAACCCTGCACTTTACAGCTGAACGGAAAAAACTTGGAGAACTCCCAGTCTGAAGAATGTAATCTCAACCCCCCCCCCCACACACACACACACTTTACCTCCAGCCTCCAAGGCTCCCGTTCACCTCCTATTCCTCCACTTCCCTCCACAACTACCGTTGTGCTCCTTTCCCACACTCCAACCTTCTTCCTGCTTTGGCTCATCGTCCTTAACCCCCCCCCCAACCAGAACATTACCACCTCCTTCACCTCCTCCTCCTCCTCTGCCTTCTCCTCCTCTACTCCTCCTCTGTCAGCGTCTCCTCGCACAGCTGCCGTTTTCACGTTCTCCGCTTGCAGTGTGTGGAACTTGACCCCGTCTCCCTTGAGAGAGCCATGCAATTAACGCTAATGTAACGTGTCAGAACACATGGAAACAATGTATTCCGGGGGAACAAAATTACTTTTTAGAAATAGAAAGTTCTCTGCCGGATTTGTGCGCTGTGGTTTCAGAAGTCACCGCAACCAAATTATTTTTGCTTGTTTTTCTTTTCTTGTTTTGTTTATTGTACAGGCGGTTCTGTAATGTATAACAAAAATATCAAGCTTTGTTCTAACTACAGTACTGCTAAATACGCAGTAAAATGCTTTTGCCACAGATGCTCCATTTCAGTTGTCAGTTAAACAGACACAATATGACATGTTCATCCCCTAACGGCTCTGTTTTGTTTGAAGGTATGTTATGTTTGAATTGATGAATGGATATGAAATAGGTTATTCAGACCCACAAGTGACCTCCCTTTGTATTGTTCTGTCTGTGCCATACCCCACACTGAGGACACGTTCAGTCAATCTCTCCTTAGCCCTTTCTGGCTGTTTGAGGTGTTACACATGAAAACGCTTAGCACTGGGCACAGGTTCACTGTCTTTGTCTGTGTGTGTGTGTGTGTGTGCGAGTGTGTGTCCTTGTCTGTGTGCGTGTGTGTGCGCGCATGTGCGTGTGTGTGTGTGCATGTTGTTCCTGTGTGTGTTGGCAGTATAAATATTTAGGTTTTTATCATTGCTTATGAATTCCTTCCACCCTATACAAAACATAGCTTAACACATTCAGATGGATCGTATGCTCATTCCCTTTGAACAGCTAAATAGCTCAGTGAACAGCACTGTGTTTCCTTGCCACAAGGTTTTTGTTATCCAATTGCATTGTCATTGTACACTCAAGGCTACAATGAATACAATGCTAATTGTAACGCTTTGCTAAATTGAAAGTGTCTGTTTCCTTACACAAAGCCATTATCTCCCTGCCTGACATGATGGTTACATTTACAGCTTAACGCTGATTGCATTATTGCTGGTGGCATTTTAATTCTAGACATAATCTTTTACTTTGTACTATATATTAGTTCCCTGCAATACCCAATACAACTTCCCACTCAATTCTTTAAACAAATGAATATCTGTGAAGCACTTTAAAATGTATCAATTAATTTAAAGCTACAATATTTCTAATGATTTAAAGGTCCTTGCCAGTGGTCATATCTTATATACTATAACACTGTGCATGCCATCTCCAAAACCATAATTACACAATATAAACACCCGAAAATTGTAATATATTTAAATGTTCTTTATTCTGTAACTATTAGGCATGTAATATACACTGCTGGGTGGGCATGGCTAATTTGACTAAATGTAACCATATTGGAAAAAAGCCCAATAGACCTTTGTAATGCATTTCTATGGAAGCAAAATTGTAACGCTTCTCTTAAAGTGGGCGTGTCGCCATAGCAATTCTGCTGAGGAGGCTGACATGTATAGCCGTGGTGCCAGTGCTGGTGCCGTGCCGGTGCCCAATCTAGAACTGGTTCCACGTACTTCAACAAAAAAAAACTGGAGTGGGTTCCAAAAGACCCAGCACTGGCAATGGCTCCGCAGAATTGCTGATCCCAAAAGTTAGAACCAGTGGCTGTTGGCGTAGTTACAAGTATTCTCCATATTGCCTGCCTGGAGAAAACAAAACATGAGCGAAAGCAATGAAAAGTTAAGCCTGCAATGGTCTGTGGAAGAAATGCCTCATGGGCCTCAACAGAAATATAGGAGAAATTGTCAGAAACTGAATTAAAAACCAAATAGTAGGCTGCCCATATGTATTCAAGGCAGCGAAAATGTAATCAAATTACTCCGGAGAACATTTGAAGTTTTGAATGACCTGTGATTGAATCCAGGAACAGTCGTGTCTCAATGTGTTTGTGGCTATTTCCAAAAACAAAGAGAGACGATCTTTGGAGAATTAGAATTAGAATCTTTCTCATTTTCTCTCTCTCTTTTACAAACAGTGCACCACTATTTATCTAGTACAGTAGTAGCCTACCAACAGTAACGTAATATTTCAGTTGAAAAAAAAGGCATCCATCTTTTTGGCTATAGACATACTGTAGGCCTACTGTAACAAACTCATAAATCCACTGTCTGTAATGCATGTTGTTCATGTCTGCTCTGACGTAGACATACAGTACAATAAGCAGACCTGGCGATTTAGGCGGGGGACTTTCCATACATGTTTGTGTTGGGGTGTAAATAGACAATTAAGATGTGTGCAGCTAAGTAGCATTTTCAGTTAGTGCTAGCATGATAATTACATCTTTACAACAGGAAATCCCATTGATGCTGAATAACCAAGTAGTCATTATTGAGAGAGTTAGATTTATACCCTGGGCTCTCTCCATTATTGAAATGTTTTCATCTCTCTGTCTCTGCCTATCTCTGCTCACTCAGCAAGACTGCAGTGAGCCACCACAGAACCCACCACGTGTGTGTGTGTGTGTGTGTGTGTGTGTGTGTGTGTGTGTGTGTGCGGTTATCTGAACACCTTCTGCAACTCTTAGATGAGCGTGTGTGAGAAGGAAATGTAGCGATCGAGGAAAGAATGAAAAGAGCGCTATAGAGGTTACAATGTAAGCTTGACCCACTCCCAGAATACAGATGAAAGGATTGCTCATACATTCATATCATTCTTTGAAATCCCATGTATGATTGTCTACCAAGCTGGTCCTGGCTCTCTGGGGAATGATGGAGCAGAGGCTGGGCATAGTAACAAGCTAAATATTACCCATTGATAGTCTGCCTTACTTCAATACAATTCTACTCACATATTGGACACATCACAGACCACACCGGTGATTTGAGTTATTGTGGTTGATTAGTCTCTCTTATGGCAGGACAACTGACACCTTCTATTTTGAATGATGGGTTTTGAGTAGGTTTGCATCATTCATCCTCTTCCCTCTTCAATCTGAGAAGAATCAGCCAAATAAACCCAACGCATATGTGAGGGCTTTTACCAGTTTTGGTAATTACAGTAAGATTTACCTAGCTAGGTAGGTAGGTTGAAAGTTGACCTGTTAACGTATACAGGTACTGTAGAACCATGTGCTAAAGGCCTTAAGATGTGTTAAGAAAACAATATGACAAAATAATTATAATTTCAAAAACAAATACTCAAACAAATCTCTCTCTCTCTCTCTCTCTCTCTCTCTCTCTCTCACTCTCTATCTCTCTCTCTCTCTCAGCCTCGCTCGTGTGTTGTAAAGGGCAGCAGTATTTAACATTTAGAGGATGTGACCTTTAGCTGCAGAGAGGCAATGTGAGATGGGGAGAGTTGAGAGAGAGAGAGAGAGAGAGAGAGAGAGAGAGAGAGATGGAGAGAGAGGAGAGGGGGAATGCAAAGAGGGATAGAAGAGACGAGAGCTCCGTGGATCAGAGGACGGTCAGAGAAGAGGATGAGAGAGCAGGAGGCAGGTGTTCAGGAGAGGAGCGTGGCCTCCTCCCCCATCCTTTCTCTGTCCCTTGTTCCTCCCATCCGTTTGCACCTCTATATGGGGGGCTAATTGCAGCAATAAAGGGCACCAAATTAAACAGCTTAATGTCAAAAATGGCAGCAGCTGGGAGCCAATTATCATACTTTAATATCTAACTGGGCATTTGCGTGTGTGTGTGTGTGAGAGAGAGAGAGATAGAGAGAGAGAGAGAGAGAGAGAGAGAGAGGTAACTACGAGATGAAAATTGTTCACTCAAATTATGGATTTACACACACATTTAGACACACGCACACACAAACACAAACACACAGATTCAAACATACTTAAGGCACACTCGCTCTCAAACACACACGCACACACAAATGCTGCCAAGTGAGTAATGGAAACATCTTAAATAAGCAAACGCAAAGTGAATCCACACTGGTGTCAGATTTACTGAGCACGGTGGTTGGGACAGACATTAAACAACAGTAGATAGAGTTACAGACAGAGAAAGAGAGTTAATGATAGAGGGGGAAAGGATGAGCAAGAAAATGAGACGATGGAAGATCAGAGAGAGGAGAGAAAACGGGTGATATACTGTACTGTAGTGTGTGTGAGAGAGAGAGAGAGAGAGAGAGAGAGAGAAAGAGTTATGGAGAAGACGTGGTTTTGTTAAAACAAAAACAATTCCACATAGTGTTTCACGTTGTCAAAGAGAGGATGGAGTCGAGGTGACACTCATTGGAGAACGCAAGTGAATATGTATGCTTTCTTGTGTACTTGTACGTTGTGTGTGTGAGAGAGAGAGAGAGAGAGAGAGAGAGAGAGAGAGAGAGAGAGGGGAGAAGAGGGCAGGCGGGGGGTTTGCGGTGCTGATTGTGGGTTTGGAACGTAAAAGTAAAGTTGGTTAAGCTAACCATGACACATGGAGGAGGGGGCTAAATGTATGATGGCTGAGCTGAATGTAGAATGAAAGAGAGGGGCTACAGTGAATCACATGGTGAGAGGCTTGTGGGGTGCACCTCGTGCCATGCAAGCCAGGCAATCCTCTGTTCCCTTACGTCAATACACACACACGGACGCACGCACACACGCAGGCACGCGCGTACACACACACACAAAATCGCACACAGCTGGGAAAGCCTTTAGGGCTGTTTTAGGAATGTGAACCAACAGTAGAAAACTACTTATTAAGACCAGAAGATCTTGGGGTTACAGCGAAATAGACCACGGCTGACGCGAGCGTGTGTGCGCGTGTGTGTGTGCGTGTGTGTGTGTGTGCGTGTGTGTGTGTGCGTGTGTGTGTGTGTGTGTGTGTGTGTGCGTGCGTGTGTGGGTGTGCGTGTGTGCATGCATGCATGTAGTTGTGTATGTTAACATAACGGTGTGTGCATGCACTCTGTACCTGTGTGGTGTGTGTTCGTGTGCATGTGCGTGTGTGTGTGAGAGTGAGAGTGAGTGAGTGGGAGAGAGAGAGAGAGAGAGAGAGAGAGAGAGGGTGAGAGAGGGAGAGAGAGATATATCATTGCATTGGTTCCATGCTGCTGTGTACCAAGGTCAGTGTGAGTGCATCATCCATCACCGATGTACAGACGCTGTGTGTGTGTGTGTGTGTGTGTGTGCGTGTGTGTGTGTGTGTCTATTCCCTGTGCTCCTGATGGTGACTGTGTCAGCCTGCATTGGTCAGAATGAGTGCAGGCAGCACCTGTGTACTGCAGCTCAGTTCTGTCAGCCTGTACAAACCAACACGTCTTTACAGCCCATCCAGACTATTTGAACAGTGACGCCTGCAGTTTGTCTTGGCGTCACTGCACACACAGCCTAGGAGTCCAAATTGACCTGTCACTATGTCCCGCCCCCCTTAGTTATTGTTGCTAACTTGGGCAAACATTGGACAAAACGAGCGTTGCTGAATAGAGCAAGAGTGGCAGTGGTCAGTGTCAAAACTATATCCTAAGGGGCTCTAACACCTGGTTCTGTATAGAAACCATCAACAGGTTATGCTTTATGTCAAGGAGGGCTACTTTTATACACAAAATAAAGCATGGTATGGTGCATGATGACAACCAGCTTTAAGGCGAGAGTTTACAGATGATAATAATAATGGATAGGCGACTGTACTGACGGAGAAGTCTCATGTTTTCACGGTCATCATGATAGCGCATAAAATCATCCAATACCAACCATTATAAAATACATAAGTAGAATGAACATACATGAACAGTATGTTGCCATGTAACATTATGTCAACATTCACAATTAGCTAACGTTATCTAGGCTGCTGTAGTGACACTCATGTACTGTACTGTAGGCCTATTATACACGATGCTGTCTTACCTTAGACTAAATGTAAACTAAATATAAACATCCTTGTTAGCCTTCTTTTTACATTGAGTTGATGCTGTGCCTTCCACAGTTTAATGCCCAGACATAAGGCTCCATTTTGTTTTTGGTTTGGGAAACGGGATAAAAATAACATCACTGCATTTAGTGTCTCAGTGTTGCATCCACCCCATACACATCGGTTAACCATCGTACAGCTTACAGTACATACGTATTAAACCACAGAAAACTGTAGAAATATCTATATTTTTGTATGCCTGTCTATTTATTTCAAAGTTATTTGCATGCAGCTGATACTGAATTGTCATTGGCTCGCCTGGGTTTGACTTTGTGATAGGCATGTTGATAAATGCTTCAGTATGTTACCATATAATAATAATAATAATAAAATTGTGTTCAACATGGAGAACAGAGTCTTAACCTACTGTGTCCCTTCTGTTTGCTTTGAACAGAAACAACCACTATACCAGGCACAACCACCGTCACTCCACCCAGAGTAGAAGAGACCACCGCTACACTGAGATCTGGTAAACACACGCACACACTCACGCAAAGTATGTGTTTCCTGCAACACATTCACACTATAATGTGTATAGCTGAACTTCATGATGTCATGCTGTTCCTCCACAACGGGTGGGGTGTTGGGGTCAAGGTACTGTAACCCTGTTTTATTCATGGTCATGCAACACAGACTTCACTACTTGGATTATGCTAGCAAACTAGTGATGAAGATAATGAAGATAATTAATATTGATTGTTTCACCTAACATATTCATTAACATTGATTACAAAATACGACATGTTGTGGCTCACACTCCTTCTTACTGTAACACTTTCACACGCTTTATTGGCAGGCATACCATGTACTGTAGTAAACACGTTGGCTGAACAAGATCTCTCTCTCTCTCTCTCTCTCTCTCTCTCTCTCTCTCTCTCTCTCTCTCACCAGCCACTACTCCATCCCTGTCAGCGGTTTGTGACTTTGAGCAGAGCCTGTGCGGTTGGTCAGCTGACCCCAGGTCAGGTGTGAGCTGGTCGCTGCACACAGCTGCTAGTGGCTCGAATTCATACGGATCGAATTCATATGGCGCTAGCCTGGATCTGGCACCAGAGTCTGATAGTGAGTACTGGAGTAGTCACGCACACGCGCGCGCACACACACACACAGGATTAGACAGAAACGTTTTGTTGTAGCTACGTTAAAGCGCATTATGGTTTAATTGCAAAGTGACTTTTCAATCCCTAAAAACACTTTAGCACTTACAACTGGCAGTGATTTTATACTAATAAAAGCTACAATATTCTGAAAAAGCAGTTATATTCTGTAAATACTGTAGTATTTCTCTGGCTTTTTCACCAATCGGAGAAAAGAGAAAAGTCTTGAGAGAAATGTGCAGAGTTTTGGAAAAGTATCTTAAGTATAGATAAGCGTTTTTAGCGATAGCAGGCAGCCAATTGGTCTTATGCAGAAAAACATGTAGAGGTGTTTGACGGACCAAGTTATAGCATTTGGCCAGGAATATTATAGACATCACTACTGACCACTACGATGTAAGGACGTAATCTTCGTCTTTCTGATATTGTACTGTACGTTAGCATTGTGTCTGCGTATGTAATTAGAGTTTGTTTGTTTGTTCGTTTCAAGCCTTTCTATTCCACAATAGAATCAGTTTTTACCCGGGTCCACAACCCTCCTTTTACGTTCTTTTACCATGTCTCTTTGCCTTATTCACCCACCATAACCTCTTTTGGCATCTTGCATACCTTCATCATCGATCATGCCTTACTTATCTACTGTCGTTACCGTGACAACATCTTGGTCTCTACATTGACCACTCCACTCCTCATACAGCACATACAGCTGTTTCCCACATCTGTCTGTCCTATAAGAGAGTCAGGGGAGAGGAGGGAATGTTTTATCCATCTCTCTCTCTCACACACACACACACACACACGCACATGCACACATGCACACATACATGCACACATGCACACACATACACATGTGCATATGCACAGTGCCCAGAGTGATCAGATAAATCAGATGATGGCTTTGACAGAAGTGCTGCCTTAGCTCTCGAGGTCTCACCAAGGCTTCTCACACACACACACGCACACACCGCTCAAGGTGGGGCTGACATTTACACTCTCAAGGTGCAGGGGTGTTTTTTCTTCAGACACACACAGATAACCTTGCCATCCACCAAGGTCCTCTGTATCTGTTCAAGCCATCTAGTTCACAGTCCACTGACTTGCTCTTTTTTAAACACACAGGTCTGTGACATAAGATATGCCTTTACACCACATTACCCAGCTGTGTTTAAACTGTGCATGTGAAGAGAGGTCTGTGTGTGTGTTATAAGAGAGATGTAAGTAAGTAAGTGTGTAAGTGTGTAAGTAAGTATGCATGTTGGTTTGTGTGTGTGTGTGCATGTGTGTGTGTGTGTACCTATAATTGACTTAGCGGCGAGGCCGTCTCTGTGTTAGACTTAACATGACATTAAATCTTGTTCTACAGCTACATTAGCGCAGTGCACTGTCTGGGAGCTGTCTTGCTGTGCTAATCACATCCCAGCCACTTGTCACTGAAAGCCCTTTTAGTGCCGTAAAGCGAAAAACCCTCTCCCCACCCCATGTAGAATTTAGAAGTCACTCCTTTTGATCTCAGAGAGATTGGTCCAGATTTGTCGAGTGAGCATGAAGCTTGATGAATAAGATGGAATCATAACTTTTGTCTGTTGCCTGTTCATTACCCACACGAGCGTGTAAATTGTATTGTCTTGTAACCAAATGTCTATAAACATGATACCACTCCCAGTCATAAAACCAATTGGGACAGAACAAAACAGAACCTCTGTGAAGTTGGTACCCCACATGACAAGAATGTGAAAACAATAATTGTAATGTGTTTGTGCATCGTTTGCACACCTTTGTGCACACTAAGAACAATGGCTAAAACCATGAAAATAACTACATATAAAAATAAATAAGACAAATGACAAACAAATGCAACCGGTTAAAATTATAATAACATTAATGGGGTGCTGAGCTTGTCACACAATTGTAAAAAAAAACAACAACATAATGTTTAATAACAGTTAAGCAAAAAGGTTTGTTTTGCATGCACACACATGCACAAGGTATGTACAAACTAATCAAATTCTTAGCATAGTGGGTGCCAATATCATGGAGAAAACAGAATGTTCAGCTCGTATGAAGAAATAAATCCAATATTTCAGTTGAAAAATGTACATATAGCAGTACATATTTATTTAATGGCTGTTAAATATGTATATAAAGGCCATTAAATAAATATACACTAATAATTGCCATACATGTACTGTAATATGACAGCACTCTTAAATCAAAGTATGTAAATTATGTAAGGATTAAGGATAGTATAAGGATTAAGACGAGGAAAATATTATATTATAATATATATATATATATATATACAGTATATATATATATATATATATATACTGTATATATATATACTGTATATAGAGAAACAATTTAACATATCTTGCCAAAAGCAAGAATGCATTCTGTAAAGCCATGGTACATTTAAGTAATGACATGTCTTTCTGAATATGAGAAGATTTGGGCAAATTTTATATATAATATTAATGGTGTCGAGAGTCATATTGAAAATATTCACAATAATAAAACTTTTTATTAATAATATCCTGCTGCATAAAGAACAGAATGAACTCATTTGCAGAATCATGCTCTGAGATCTAATGCACTGCTGAATATAATTAACATTACAGTGAGCAGTTGATAACTCTTATAACCCTCACGTACAGTGTTATATACACTATATATAACGTATGCACTAACACTAATATGATATGAACACACACACACACCTTCCTGCCCCCTCAGAGCCATTTCTTATTCCATCGCTATGCCTCCCATAGAGATTTGTTAATTAAATCCCTCCCTTTGTACATGTGCCAAGATCAAACGCCAAGAGAGAAAAAAAAGGAAAAACACTGTAACTTTCTCTCTAACTGTATTTAATGAGCACCGGTGATCTTATGCCTATTTTGGTTATTTGCCTACAGTTACCCCGAGCAAATTCCCTTTTTATTAAGTGTGATGTGAAAGTAATATTTTGTTTTTAGCTGTACCAAGGAGAAAGCAAGAGTCATTCCATATACTGTATACAGATAAGGTTTTCCTTCCTTTCTCTCTTACATCCTTTTGCAATCTCTCTCTCCTTCTCACTCTCCATCTGGAGATGTCACTCTATTGATAAGAAGGCTATTTGCAAGTCTAGCTCCTGCCCTAATAGACAAACAGCCAAACACAGCAGCCAGCTAATGTTCATGGTAGGAGGGGGAGAAGCTCAGCCCGCTCTTCTGTTCCTGACATGCATGTCCTCAGACTCCTCGAGCCCGTCATCTGGGCCGCCCATTATAGTTTAGAGGAGGGAAAAGCAGTGAATCAGATGAATTATTGATGACGTTTTTACCGGAGCACGTAGAGAAAACAAACATTGTGATGGTTGTGCTGACTACATTGCAGAAACGGTGGGAGAGCAACAGAATGACATGTCAGCGTTCAGAGTGATTAGGGCTGTTAAGCAGGTGTGTGCATGTGAGCGTGCGCATGTGAGCGTGCGCATGCGTCGTGAACGGTATATTGGCGTGAGTGCATTGTGTCCACAGCCATTACCAGCCATGATGAAAAGGAGGTGTTATTTGCGGTTTAGCTTGCCACCACAGAGTAATGCCAGCAGGCCAAGCAGCCCAACACAAGGCTCATTACTGCCTTGTGCCTTGTGCCTTGGACCCTCGCTTACTAGCACACAGCTGGAGACCTTCCTCAGAAAGACCCAATCCTCTCTGTTCCTCTTTCTAAATAGTTGCCACTGTATATTACACTAACCTACTGCAATAATATATGAATAGTTCCGGTGCAAAAACCTCTGGGAAAAAAGTGCAACTGATAAAAGTTGACATTAGCTATTTAAAACTGAATTATTTATTAGATGATTTGGGTTCAGTTCTTTCAGCTGTATTACAATTAAAAGGGTTTTCACTGAATTAAAAAAATATTTCTTTTAGTCTTTTAGAGTATAGCTAAATCCACATCTGTGAAACCGGCATAACGTTATCAATAAAGCCTCAATCATCTTTACATAAATGTGATATCAATTTATACAGTATCTAGAAGCTATGATACATGTCATACAGTAATTCCTAAATGTGGCATAGCTGTGTGATCCCTCCAATGTGACTCTAAAGTGCAGTAAGCACTGCTTTGGAGAAAGGTTGTTGATATTTGAACTCATTAAAACATCCCTCAGTACAAAGTTGAGGATGTCCTCATGTCGTTTAATTGCCTGCATATTGTATAGTAATTAGGGAATAAGCCCAAAGGGAGGGGGCATAAAATATGATGCAGACAGACAGCTTCCAGTGCTACGCCTCACTCCTGCTCTTGCTCCACACCATGCAGATTTCTCAGGCAACTACCTCCACTTAGACGCTGGTGCCCACACCCAGAGGCAGCGCGCTCGCCTGCTGAGCCCCGAGGTGGAGCCCGAGACAGGCCCGCTGTGCCTCCTCTTCTACTACCAGGTCCTGGGGGAGGCGCAGGGTACCCTCAGGGTGCTTCTGAGAGACAGTGACCAGGATGAGACACTTCTGTGGGTGCTCAAAGGAGACCAGGGGCCTCACTGGAGGGAGGGCCGCACCATCCTGCCCCAGAGCCCCAAGGAGTATCAGGTGGGTTTGTGCTGCAGGCCACCCTGACAGGTGCATTGTGGGTAGTGTTGAGTCTATGACAATTTCCATACGTGATATTTCAGCACTTCTTCTAGTCTGCCTGCCTGCCTTCTAACTAGGGCTTTAAGATATGACAATAGGATTTTTATAGTATGCTTGTTGTGATCGTATATATTTTATGCTACAGCCATTAGGCAATATATTTTTGAAAATAAAAAAATGTGGGTGGTTGTGCACAACAACTAGAAAATATATATTCACTGAATTTACAAAGTGATATGGTATATTGTGATATGTATTTTTATTTTATGTTATTTTTATGTGGGGAAAGGAGGGGTGCGGGTATAAAATAATTGCAGTTATATCGCACAGCCCCACATTCTTTCTAATGTGTATTGTAAGTAAGATTAATGTAGCGCTTTTCACAGACATGAGTCACAACGTGCTTTACGTTAATGTACCCTTTATTGCTCTCTATTGTTTTGCTTTCTTAACACACTGAATTGTCTGTCTGCCTGCTTTCAGGTGGTGTTTGAAGGGTTCTTTGAGCATGGGACCAGAGGACACATCAGGATAGACAACATTTACATGAGCAACATCATTGAGCTGGAGCAGTGCACACGTAAGTCCAGCCACCTGTCAGTTTAAAGATGGCCCTCCCACCTGTCTGTGTCTATCAATGAATCAACCCTCTCTCTCTCCCTGCCTCCAACTTGGTAGAACCTTTAAGCTGTGGGGAGGGGGGGGGGGAACTCATAAAAAAATAGAAAGTAGGCCACAAACAGCCATTGGGCATGGATTCTAATCTATTTTTCATTATATCTGCCTATGTTTTCTTCCTCTGTTGCCCCACCCTGTCTTTTCTCCTCTCATTCTCACTCTCTTTTTCTTCCTCTATGTCTCTACCCACCCTACTGTCTCGCTATTTCTTTTTCCATCTCTCCATTCTCTCTTTTTATTTTGCTTTTAGGCTATGATGTAAACAAAGCCTAGGTGGGCCATTCAGCGCTGCGTTACGTTAAGTGCGCGTGAGAGAGTTAGATGAGAAGCTAATAACGTTGGAGATAATGCATTTAATCACAAAGGGACCAAAATATTATGACTGACACAAAAATATATATTGGCTTAACACACAAATTCATATAAGCTTGGCTGCATGTTAATATGTCCCTCTTTTACCACACAGGCAGGCAGGGTAACACACTAGACACTGGCAGTCACTGTTATTGTTACAAATATGCTATTAAGGGAGGCAAATTGTCAGAGTGGAAAAGTAGAGAATGACTTTATATAGACACATGGAGGAGATGCTGACTATATCATTCACATTTACTTGTGTGTGTCTGTATAGGGACTATGACAAACAGTGTACACACACACACACACACAATGTTTGTTCTGTTCTTTATGATGTGAAATAATGGGCATATTCTTATCATTTAATAGCGGAGCAGTGCACAGCAGGACAGTATTAGCTAGTTAGCCAGATCCTCACACACTAGCTCACGTGCACACACAGACACACACACACACACATACACAGCCAAAGCAGTCCTGCTCCCCATATTTCAAGCTGCTTAATTGTCTTATTATATCCTTTTTAAATAAACCACTTTCCCTCCATCGATCTGTCTCTCAAACTGAGCAGCTGACTTGTTTGTCCTTCAACTTCTTTAATTTATTTTATTATTCTAAAAACAATGTCATCATGTTATTTTTCTTTATAGTCTTTCTTACTGTATTAGTTGTACTCTTCCTGTACTTAAATGATCTGTCATTTTTAATCCTCCTTTTTTGTCTTGTCTTTCTGTTGCTCTTTCGTGTTTTTCCTGCCATTCGTACAAATGATTCATCCTCTGGCATGTAATAAACACCAGTACAGTAAATCACGTTTTTCTTCTCTTTGGTGTCCACCCTTCAATTCTTCTTTTTCTTCATTCCTCCTTTCCCTTGCAGCACGCAGCGGCCATTTTTGCCTTGAGTCAACATTAAGGCAGATAGACAGAGAGGCGCACAAGGGAAACTGTGAAGAAAGAGATGGCAGAATGTTCTCATGAATCGCACAATTTCTCCCGCTGTGAGCTTGCGTTTCATCTGCCCGTCATTATTTTTTGCCCTATGTGGCATCTCTGTCACTCTAAAACTCAACAAAAGAGTTGAGCTGGGAAACAAATCTAATCTTTAATAATAGTTATATATATGCTGTGTAGCTTTTGTCTGTTCAATTTGTCTAATCATTAATAGGAAGGCGTCGATTGTGAAATTCTAGACTGCTGAAACAGATGTTGGAGAAATACTTCCACATTACCAACATTTTCTTTCACTTTGAAAAACAAAACGCATGTGAACAGCACCCGTTGCCTTCATGCCTGTGTCATGTCCAGTATTACAGTATTGGATCTTCTCCGATAATGAAAATAGCTTTTCATTATTTGGATCACAATCACTCTAAAGTTATTACAAATCCTTTTTTTATCTACTCTTTTGCAGAACCCTTCCCGGCTTTCCCGCCAGACATGACCAGTAAGTTCACATTTGTGTTGACCTTCTTCTACTTCCTGTGCCAAATGTCTGTGCTTCCTGCTTGATCCTAAGCTCTGGCAGCATTGCACTGGCCCCCTGTAACCTTGTTACACACAAAAAAAAAACATAATCAAATGCAACCATATTTGATTTAGCAGTATCTCTACTGTAAGTAATAGCAAGCAATCAGGCTTTGTGTTTATTTGTGTACATTAGGTGTAGAGGGGTTTAATGGAGTCGGTCTGTCAATAGGATGGTGGCTTAAAAGCAACATAACAACTTGATGGTTATAATGTTAGCATCCAATGCATTGTTCCAGCATGGCTCACTGCACGCTGGACTGATGTAGCCTGGTTCTGTGTCTTCCTCACTGAAATATGGTGACTACATGGGAATACTGCCTTCTTGAAATGTATATGTGAAGTGATATTCTTTTTTTCTTTTTGGTTTTCAACAAAATTGACATTGGTCATGACAGCAGAACTATATAGAACTATATATATATATATATATATATATATATATATATCTGGGGATTTTGCACAGAGCGATAGTTGATCAAATATCCCAAAAGAGAAAACCCTGTGATTGTTGGTTTGTGATTTTTATTGAAATAGTGTACTGTGTATTTATGGCACATCAATAAAGTGGTATGATATTCAGCATAATATACAGGGATGTGTCCGGGGTGACTGTACACCATTGGTATGTCTGCTCAAGGCTAGCTATATGAGACAATGAGTCGTCCGTTGTATGCATCGCTCGTATGCATAGACACACCATGAATAATTGAAGCAATGCTCACTATTCCGTTGTGGTGTGGACCATAAACAAAGCACCATGAGGCAGGAGAGAAGTCTGCTTGAGGCTGTTTAATAACCCAGACAATGATTAACTAGTTTCCAAGCGGTGTCATAATCCCTCCATCCCAGCAAGTGATATGTAAATAAATGGAGCAGATACCTCCTTCTTTCTCTCCCTCTGCCCCTCCATCCCATTGTCCCTCTCTACAGTCGGATTGTGTAACAGAGCGGATTTACTCGTCCTGCTTTCTAGGCTACTCCAGCACACAAGGAGTCTGTTCTCTCATTTGCCCCTGATCCCCTCATTTCTCTCCTCTCCACACCCTTGTCTTGCCCTCACACCGACCTCCTCTCCTTTGCTCCTCGCCCCTTTTGCTCCTTTTTTTCTCGTCCTCTTCCCGACCGCAATGCTTAGCCCCGCCTTTATTTTCCACCGCTCCCATGCTTTCTTCCTCTGCTACTGCGCCCTTGTCCTTCTTTCTACCTTTCCTCTCGTCCTCTCCTCCTCTCCTCTGCCCGTTAAGCTCCTGGACGGTTCTCCTAAAGCTGCTGCTTTCTCTCTTCTCTTATATCCCCAAAACAAAGCAGACTGGAGCAGACAGGATTATACAATCAGATCTACCTTTTCCACTGTCTGGGATGGCATCCAAAGTTCAGGGCCGTTTCAGTCAGGGCCCTGCAAAGCCACCGCCGTAGTCTTTCTTAAAGGTGCACTCCTCGATTGCATTATAGTGCCTCCAGAAGCCCATGTTTAATGCTAACTGCTAATGTTTAGAAGGAGGGGCTTGCATTCTTTCTGTTTTCAACTGACCAGAGGTGTTGCTTGGTTTTAAACTTAAAGAGGCATACCCTGCTAGTATTTGCGCATTTGTGTTTTCTGAGATAAACAATCAAGGAGTTTACCTTTAAAAGAGTGAGAGTCATTAGCCAAAGGGATTGGATTTACTCAAAGTTTTGACTGTCCATTGCGTGGGCTTGTTTGTGCGCTACAGTAATCTCCAGAGGTTCAGCAAAGATATTTCTTATTTGAAATAAGATTAAACACCTTACACAGCTTTCAGTAAGCACATTCTCCGAATGCCGTTAGATACTTGAGGAGTGTTTTTTTTTGTATGTGGTGAATGCATTCTTTTTTTAGCACATCTGAATAGCAGTCCTTAAAACAGCTAAATCAACAGCCACTCTCCAGAAACTAGCCACATGAAACTCATTTTTAACTTCAAGGGTTTCACTGAATGTGTGCTGATGTTACACTGCTTTTACCTGCAGTAGTTCTTCAATTGCACAGCATATGGGGCTTATAGTAACTGGAACTGAGTCATAGTAACGGCACCTGGGTCACAAAATGAACATTTTGTCATCTGGTACTCTTAAGAGTAACAACAGATTTCTATGTGGTCGGATGGAGGTCTGGCACTTAATTCCAAGGACCTTGTTAAGGCCAATATTCACTGTACTGTATTCTGTAACATTGGGGTTTGACTGCACAGTGGTAGTGGCAGATGTGAAATAGCTACACATTACTTTTACAATAAATTGGTGCATAACCTGCAGTTTAATGTAACTCTTGGAAACATTACAATTAGAAGATAATTAATGAGAAATTGAAAATAATATAATACAAAGTTGATGGATTAAACGGATTATCAGTTAAGTGAATCGTAATTAATTTGAAAGCACCAAGGAACATGTGAGGAAGCATGCCAGCCTTAAATCCTAACATTAAGCTGCACTTTGTGACTGATAAATGGATATATTTTTCCTTTACGCCTTCTGAAATGTGTGAGTTTCGGTTGGATTTGAGGTTATTTCCATAAACTAATCAAAACAGACATGCCAATTATTTTTCACTTCATATTGCAAAAGTCAAATAAGATCACAATGACAGACTGAAGTCTGCATTGCCAATCATTTGCTTTAATGATTGGTGCTGTAAGCTGGCTCCCAAGTCAGTGATACAAGGCATTTATCTGCAGAGTGATGTGAACAAATGTGGCACACTGTTGTGGATTTTCGTACCCATGGCAACAAAGGAAGTGTTTGGCTTGACTTGTGGTAATAGAAGGCTGGCAGACAGACCAACTGTGCATGCTTGAGACTCTTGCACACACATACACACGTGTGCAGTACATGCACGTACACGCACACACACACACACACACACACACACACACACACAGAGAAAGAAGACTCAAATCAATCCCACCACAAGTAATGTTAAAGTAAAAGACAGTAAAATATATTACGGTACATCAAAAGACGAAGCACCAGATTGTGCGCTGTAACTTTCTCTCCTCTACCTACTGTACGTTTTCTTGCTTACATTTCAAACAGGTCAATTTGCAGCCCTGCAAATCATCTCCATCTTAATCCACGTGCGGAAAGGCTCTCTGTGGTGGCTGCTTAGCACGCAACTTTACAACCACAGCTCAGCTTAAACCCTTAAAGAGGACATCTGAACTTTCAAAGAAGCTATAGCTTCCTTGAGGTTCTCCCTTTATCTCTCTGTCTCAATGGCCGCTATTTTCTTCTTCTTTCAATCCTTCTCCTTTCTTCGTCCATTGTCCCCAATTGCCCCCCAATCTAAAATGTTTCTCCAGCTCCCTGTTTTTCCTCATTCTTTCATTCTGTAGCCTGTTTTAGACAAAGTATTTAAACCTGTGTGATGTAAACATCATGGTTGGATTCCCATTCTGTTTCTTTCTCTCTCTCTCTTTCTCATATACCTTTTGTTCATTCTTCCTCCTAATATGGCTGCCCTTTCCAGTATACCCTATAATGTAATGTACATCATTTGTAACGGTAGCTTCTTATGACCGCTAAACTGCACCCCCACACCTCCCAAATTGAAAACAACCTATCACTGCATAGTCAAGGCTTTGCATCCACCAGTCAACCCCTATAGGCCAGCATGGCATGAACCTCTGCCTGTCAATGTGCAGCTATTGCCTGTTTGTTTCTGTTATAAAATGTGCTACGAATGTGTAATATCGATATTCATCACTGCAAACATTTGGAATTATTAGAAAATATCACATATTGGTATTGAGATAAATTGTTGCTGTTGCTGTTTATGTTTTGACAAACGTTGCGTCTACAACTTTACGTGATTGATTATTCTATCATTCAACAGCAAAACAAGGTTTATCTCAATGCGTCAATTCCTTGTGTACATGCATACCATGCGACAACGCGGTCTGCATGTCTTTCCTTTCTACCGTCAAGCCGACCAGTAATTTGTCCTCCTGCCCTCCAGGGGGTGCCATGTGTGTGATGGAGCCCACAGTAGACACAGTAGCAGTACAACCCATCCCTGCCTACTGGTACTATGTATTGGTGGGAGGCGGCTCCCTTTTGCTGCTGGCCACCGTAACACTGGTGGCGATACTGTGCTGCCACTGCTACTACATGGCTAACAAGAAGACCAGCTCTAGCCACCGCTATTCAGTGGCTTACCACAACAGTCAGCAAAGTCAGGCAAACTACCCCCAGAGCCTCATCCAGAACCCCACCCAGACTCACCCGTATGCCAGTAGTGGCCCAGTATGGCCTGGTCTGGAACCCATGCTCACCATCAAGTCGGAGAATGATGCCAACTACGATACCGTGTGTTAAACTTCAATGGACTAAGTTTAACTGGCCCTATTATGAAATCACTGAAATTTGCATTAGACTGCATTTGAAATGGCTACCGTAGCCATTGAAAGACCCATTGGTGGTGACACATGCAATGAGCTGTTCTGGATGGTATTTGTTACATTTCAGTGAAAGCAATTGAAGGAAGCAACAACTAAATAGTTACATTGCCTGTTTTTTTTTAATGAGAGACATAACAAGCTACATTAGAATGCACCAGGAATGATTTTTCATTGAACAAAATAGATTACGGAACTACACTAAAGACGTGTCGCAGAAATCACTGAAATGGCACTTACTTGATATTCTTAAAGGTATTGAAAGGCACAGAACAATGGCAAACGTGTAAAACAAGAAGCTATCTTGAATAGTTGCACTACAGTAGCTATAGCAACACTGGTTGAGTGGCCAGAAGACTGAGTGACATGTCAGAAAGCCAATGTACATTATATATTTGACATGGTTATATGATATACGTGTGGCTGTCATCTGATAGCGAAAGGTTTCACACACAGAAAGCTGTAAAGAATGGCACATTGGTGAAGGAGAGAACAATGTTCGTGGGTTCCAGTGTGTCTTTTGTGTTGTGTGCTTACCCACTCGCATGTGAGCAATTGAGAGATATAAGAAGAGCGATAAGGAGAAAGTGAAAAAGAGAAAGGGTTGACAGCGAGGGAGACATGTTCTGAATTAACAAGGCGTATTCAGCCTTGGTTGTCTGAGGTCTGGCCTGTTTGTCACTGCTCTGGTCTGCGATAAAGCAATTGGTGGTTTGGTGTTTGCTACCTGGTTTACACAGTGTAAAGATTGGATGAGACAGGCTAGCCACACAGACACAACTATACACACAGAGACAGACATACACAAGCCTTTATTGCACCCATACAAAAACACACAATAACAAATTCACATGGGGTCTTAATTTAGCTCTCAGCGCACCTCACCTACACAAATGTGTTTTGGAGCTACCTATACTGTAGACTTGAAGAAAGAGGTAATGTTTTTGTGTAAAACAAGACTGGTCTTTTCCTGATTGGTTTTGCCTGTGTGTCTTGGATAACTCAATGCAGGTGTCTGCTAATGTCTAACCTAAACATCCATTTATGTGTATGTATCAGATGGGGGAATTTCAACATGTCTAAAGATGATTACCACAATGTTGCAAACATTATGTTTTGCATTAATATATATGTTATATGTGCCACAATAACACGATGAACGTTTAAATAGATTTTGCACAATTAAGTTGCTTTTACAATATACGAGACAATAATTATGCACATTGTGCATAGTTTATAGTCCAAATTATAATTTGTAGACTGAACTGCTTAATTAATCATTTCATGTGGACATTTTGTTTTGTGAATATGTTATCATTTATTTTTACTTGTGAGTCTTTCTAAAAGCAAATGCAACCGCTCACTTATGATAGTAACAAGTCAGTCTAATTCAGCTGTGGATTCAAAAAGTTTTAGCTCCAATGAATAATCCCATTGTTGTATGCAAAATGAAAGTTATTTGTACTTTTTCAGTGAAAAATATTTTGCTTAGATTTGGAGTGAGTAACTAATTTCCCCATTCAGATTTAATCTGGATGAATTGTCTCTGGACTTCCTGGAAAACGTGCCATCTTGTTTAGCCTGCTAATTCAGATTGCTCAAATGCAACCCTACTCTTTTTATACGCTCTTGTTCCTTGCTTCTATTCTTTCCCTCCAAAAAAATCCTACCAATAAAAACACACAAGAGGGAGAGAGATATAGAGAATGGGGTTAGCAATGAAAGGGGTAGAAGCTCCTCCAAAGGAGAGCCCATTAAGCCATAGGCGGCTTTTTTTTTCTGCGAATAATGCATCCGGATATGGACAGAGATGAAAGAAGTTGGATAAAAACTATCCTGCTCTCTATTCTTTCTAAAGACAGATTTGTCTTTTTCTAAAGCTAACAGGCAGACAGGTTGGGCTCTGCTCTGGAGGAGGAGATGGAGCGATGGAGGAGGGCAGGTTGTTTCAAACACAAAAGCAGATGAAAGAGGCTTTGGCAGAAAACAGAAATATGGAAAAATACACACCAACAGACACCATCTGGCTAACAAATCTATAATAGCAGTGGTTGTTTATTACCTGATTAAGTCTTGAATAGTTATCATGATTATATCTGATTAAGTTCTAAATATGCATTACATTTAATTTTGAAATAATTGTGTTTCACTGTCACATTAAGTGCATTTTGAATATATTTTCAGTCATGTATGGTGCATATGTACACATTTGCTACTTTCCAGAGCCACAAGCTCTATTGTTGCCATTGCCTCATGTGATTTACACATTATCATTATTATTAGACTATGTGACTCATTGGAGCAGCCCTGTGCCTTGCCCTAATCAATGTGAGTCTTTAACTCGAATGCAGAAATGCTAAGAGATTTATGTTGTGCTACACTTGCAGCCTCTCTCTTTCCCTCTTTCTCTCTCTCTCTCTCACCCCTTCTTTCTCGTTCACTCTCTGTGCTTTAATATTTCTAATTAGTTAATGGCGCCGAATGCATTCACATAAACCTACAGTAAGCATATTTAGCCGTCCAGCTTTCTCGATTTTCCTCTATCCTCTGCCTCCTATGCTTCTTGCAGAAAAATTAACAAGAAAAAGCACTCAAAGGGGTCCTCAGGCCCCCCTTGAATGGGCATATGGTGGCAAAGAGCTGTCCATGGCTGCGCCTGAAAAAAAATGTATTCTTCTCTTTACTAATTGGAGAGAAGAGATAAAATGGGGCTCCAGGGAATTTTTTATCTCTTCTTGGATGCATGTTCTGATTCTTCTCAGGAATCTAGCCTGCAGGCTTTAAGCCTGGATCATTAGAACATGTTCAACAAAGGTCTTAAAAGGAGTGTCCACTCATTTTGTTTTTTTTCCCCTCCAGCTGCTATTATTGTGTTTTTTTCCCTATGATTCATTGTTGAGGCCTGCAGTGGTTCAGAATGATGGTGAGAGAAAACATTATAGCCTTAGCACTGTTGAGAGATGTTTACAAGACACGCAAATGTCTGGAAAGGACATAGTATAGGTATATTCACAAGTAGGTATGGGTTTGAATTAAGGACACTTAATTCTTTAAACTTAAAACTTTATTAACAATATTTTCCACTGTAGAACGGTTGATATTAACTAGATTAGGGCTTGCAGAAGTCTGCAGATTCCAGGTTAATTGTGGGATTTAGAGGAGGTCTACTGAATATGTTTTTCTTAATATAAGGAAAGGAATGTCTATACATACCTTACCTCAAAAGTGTAAACCTGTACCCTAATGCACTAAACCAAATTCTGAGGGCTGTACTTTTAGTTAGTATTTTCTAGTAGTTCCTTTTTTTATTTCCCTCCCCCTCATGTTTTATCTAATTCTTAGATGTGTGCATATTGCCTTACTTTAAGGGGGAAGTGGTGAAACCAACCAACCATTGGAAGTTTTGAAAATCTGCCTTGGTGATGTCATGTTTTGTGATGATTTTAACATTTAATGGTATTTTCTATACTGTAAGTGGAGCTTTTCTCCATGTACTGTGACAACATTCTGAAACAAGTTCTCAACAAGGGATGAAACTTAAAACAATATGTTGGATAGCTTGGATTTCGAAAAAACGCCAACCTATCCAACATATAAGCAAAACAACTAGCATTGGGTTGGGGGGCTGGTAAATAGCATACTCTTTGTCTTGTTTACCTTTTTGTTAATGTGTGCATTGCTCTGCCTCTTTGAATCTAAGTGGTAGTATGTAGTGACTAGTATGATTATGTATTTGGCTTACTATTTATCAGGACTGGTATACATCCATCTATTAAATTTGACTAATTCACAATATTCACTGTATCAGGAAAACATTAACATCTGAAGCAAATAAATTAGAATTATTATTTATTATGGTGAATGTGTTGAATTGAGATTATGTTGAGCCCAGCCCTGCTGTTTATAATATTTACTGTAGAGTTGAAGTTTAATTGTGGATACAGTTGGCCATTTAGGCACTTACTGTATTTGTTGATCCATTGTTACTTTCAAGGACATTTTCTCTTGGAAAGAATTTATCAATATAGTTTTTTTCTGAGCTGAATCATCTGATACTAGTGTTTCTAATTTGGTTTATTAATGATATTTTATTTTATGGCAATACTTTTGCATTTTCACTGGTACAGTATATTAGACTTAGCAAATAATTATTATCTGGCACTCTGATATATCCAAGATGTATTATTAATTTTCTTGTCCAAACCTGAATTGAAGCAGAATGGATCTTCGAAACCCTGATAAGCCTTGCACCTTTGACTGCCTCAAACATATAAAGCCGTATTTAAGCTTGGTGAATTTCTTGGTCTTGAAAAAAAAAAACTGTTGTGTGGAATGTGACGGTAATAAAAGTGATATTTTTTTATGAAACAGCTTGTGCCTGTTCTCCACACCTCTTTTCCTCTCTACCATCTGTTAATCTATATTTCACAACAATGTTTACCACATGATGCATTCACTACTGTATGTATGCACAGTAGGTGTATTACCAACATGGCAGTGTTTAGGAACACTGTTTTATTATCCCTTCATATAAAGCATTTCAAATACTATGCTTGCAGGGTTGGGTAGGTTACTTTTTAAATGTAATCTGTTACAGTTACTAGTTACCAAATATAATCAGTAATTAAATTTTTGGATTACTTCAATTTAGTAACATCATCTGATTACTTTCTATTACTTTTAGATTACTTCACGCCTAAACAACACTGTTCTTTGAAATGCCATCCAAAGCAATTGAATGCGCAGGCGGTGCCAAATATTTTTGTGACCGTTTATGTTGCTCACAGGATCAGATTGAAGTACTGTAGGACTTCATTTTAAATATTGATTGATGTTTATGAAAGGTAAATAAGAGCCTAACCGATTGTTCAAAATTATTGTTCTTTTTACATGCTAGAAGTAATCGTCTTATAAAACATTTTTATAATAATAAATACCTGTAATTTGATTCCGCTATTTTAGCTGGTAAATGTTACTGTTTTTTTGTTGTTGTTGTAATCAGATACAAGTAACATACATGTAATCAGTTACTTCCCAAACCTGTATGCTTGTCATGTTTGGTTTTAGATCACGTACTCCTATAGCTCTAAGGTGATCTCCATTCATATGGGCTTTGTGATGATTGCAGCAGAGATTTGAGTGGCAGTTGTCACCTGGTAATGTTGGCTGATTAAAACACTGTTCTTCTTTCTGTTCTTGTTCTGCTGCAGATCCCCGACCCATGGACTTTGGAAAAGACAGTGTGTTCAACCACAGGCCCCGGTTTAATGGAGGTGGGTGGTGAATGTGCTGGCCAAATGTTTGTCTCTCTCCTCTCTGTCTTTTATGTTCCTCTCAACTTACCGCTTCCCCTTAGCCTCTTATTATCATTTCTTGTACAAGGTTTATGTTTGTTATCCGTGGATGCATGTGTAACACTCGCATGCTTTTTGCCCCCCCCCCCCATATGTTTCTGGATTCACACATTAACTCAACAACAAAGGTGGCATATGAACCAACCCTGACCTTAGCACAACCTTACATGGGCAACTTTAAACAACAAAAAAGGCCGGTTAGTTAGAGTTCAGGCAGGGGCTCCCCCCCCCGCCCCCTCCCCCCTCTCCCCCAAAGCCAACATAGTCACAGCAAATTCACAGAAAACACAATTACCTCTGAGCATTTGCGCTGTAGTGCATACACAGTGTCCTGCAGGTACGAGCTACAGCTTGGTGAAAACACCAACCTTTTTAGATAATGAACGTGCCCTAGTTAAGAGCCACAGGGATTCACTCCGTTAGATAAAAGTGATTGAATGGGTCTGACCCAGGCCTGGCCCCGGGTTCGAGCCTGGGTCCTTATCCTATACTCAAAACAGGATCCCTTTGTCCTCTCGTGGCCCTTGTCGGCCCTTTGCCCAGATAACCCCCCCCCCCCCCCCAATCCCCTCCCACAAGCCCTGCAAACACTCCTTTATCCTGGGAGGATATGAGCCCTCCGATACATGCATTTTGCTTTTCAGGCATCTGAGAAAACACTTGAGACACCAATTCAGGCCCTCACTATTATCATCCGCAGACTTGGGGTGCGTTCATTTCTTCATTTCATTTCGGAATAAATGACCCGGAGTGTTTTGTAATGGCTTTTCCAGGTGGGTTTGGGATCATGCTAAAGGGATGCAACGCACGCTGGCGGTGTTGCTGGTGTTGTGAGTTTGTGTTTGCAATGTTCAGGACACACGGTGCTCATGTTTTCATCACACTTAAAAAGGAATGCGTAGAAAATTATGTGTGTTCAATCCGGTTAACGGCGTGTTTTATTGCCCTGTTTTGTTTGCGCGCGCGCTCAAAAATGGCATTCCAGGAAGTTCCGCGGCTTGTTCAGATGATGGACGAGCAAGACTTTCCAAAGGGGAGGGGAAAGAGGGTGGGTGTGGGACCTCACTGACAGATCTTCACGTCACCGGTGGGTTAACCTCCTCTTTAACCGACAACAGCTTTTTAAAAATGGCCGCTTGGGACAAGAATACCATATGTCAGCTGAGGGATTGAACGGCCTGACTTCATAGAGGGCCTCAATCAATCGTCTACGGGTAATTTGTAGAACGCAAGGCATGTCATTCTGGAGCGTGCATCACACATGTATAATGCATCTAGAGACCATATGTTTTCCTCGATGCGTGCGGGCTACGTTTTGTTCAGCCGACTCATACGGATTGATCGGCTCGGTGTGTGATAGAAATGTTTCATTGTGTGTGTGTGTGTGTGTGTGTGTGTGTGTGAGTGAACATGTTTCTGTAGAGGTGAGTGTATCTCAGAGCAATTCCCCTTATCAACAACTATGTGTGTGAACATGTTTCTACATATTTGCGGGTGATCTCTAGGTTTCGGGAGTAGGTCCCTATGGCAACCACTGTGAGGATATTAGTCTTGTTAGGGAATTGTTTGTTTCTTCTAATTTGACCTTTTATTTGTTTTTCTCCTCAAACTGGGTTGCGTTCGCACGCGCCACTGCGTTGCACCGTAGTAACACAGTGACACTGTACTGCAGTGAGTGTGTGTTGCGCAACCTCTGCGTTGCTAGGCTGAGACGGTGTCGCGTTTATTTTTATCCCTCGCTCCTCGTGCGCCCGCCCGCAGATGAGACCCGGTTCGTCATGCGCGTGCGGGGCCGCCGGGCCGCTCCACGGGCTCCACCGTCTGCCTGCCGAGCTGTAACTAGGTCACCGTCAGAGGGTCTGATGGAGCGCTCCGTCCCTTCACACTGCGCCGCATACATACTTTTATATGGTGTGTGCGTGCACGTGCGTGCACGTGCGTGTGTGTTTGTATACAGCCATGGAAAAAGTTACGAGACTGCACACTGTTTAAAATGTTAAATGTTAAATGTAAATGTTAAACATATAACATAAATAGAAAATACCTATGAATATAGATCTAAAAATACATATATTACATCTAAATAGAAAAAAAATGATTGCAGTTGGAAATGTGTGAACACTTGTGGGATCAGCTTGGGTGTGTGGTTCGTGCCAGAGTGACCAACACAACCACGTTGGCTGTCTTGCTGCTGACTGACGAGTGTCAACAGCAAAAAAAAAAGCTGTTTGGCATTTTCAGAGAAAATTTTGCAAATATTTAATGGGCGCAACCCACATACTCAGCTCTGCTCCTCATCCCACAAATGCATGTTCCTTACAAATGTGTTCACAGGTTCGTCCAATCACCTGCCAAGTATTTTTTTTGAAAGCGTCTGCCATTTCTAAACAGTTTCACTGGACGGTTTCCCAGCTGCATGTGTCTTAACAGACACAGAAATCTGGCGTTATATTTACTTATAATTGCTACTAATACTTAACCTTTGCCTTTAATATATACTGTATGTTGTGTTTTATCTGTGTAATATTGTATGGTTTCTAATGCATCCTGAGAATAAAGTTGAACTCAACTGATTAAATAATCAGTAAATAATGTATTTACAGTATAATATACTGTATTTACATTATATGTGTTTACAGTGTAATATAATGTATTTACAGTATAATACTGTATTTACATTGTGTTTACTTTATAATATACTGCATTTACATTATGTGTTTACAGAATAATGTAATTTATTTACAGTATAATGGATTTTTAATTCTAGTGGATGAGATGTGTTAGAAATAGAGATGTTAAGATATTAATATGTCTTGTACATTCCTTGGGAGTTGTGTTAACTGGGGTCTCTGATATTGAATTGCTTGCTCAAGGGTGTAACGCTTCCCTGGTCTCGCCGGTGTAGGACGGCCGGAGAGACTGCCCACATCCCCAGTGCCTCACGCCCTCAC